>JBBPBX010011957.1:0-30157 GCA_038048925.1 Garcialebias charrua | reverse complement strand
CAGTGATGAGTGCGATAACTGGAGTCAGTAATGAACCGAAGGGCACCGTGGTAAATGGAGTCTAAGGACTGTAGGTATTTTGATGCAGCACTCATGTACAGCACGTCACCATAATCTAGTATTGGCATGAATGTTGCAGCTACTAATGTTCTCCTGGCTTTGCATGAGAAGCAGGATTTGTTTCTGAAGAAGAAACCTAGCTTCAGTTTGAGTTTAGTGGCCATTTTGGAGATGTGGGTTTTAAAAGACAGTTCAGTGTCAATGTTGAAACCTAGATATTTGTAGGTGGAGACCATTTCTATTTGTTTTCCCTCTTGGGTTCCAACGGATATGTTACGATGAAAAGTTGGCTAGCTGTTAGCAACAGGGCTGCTCGCTCAGTCCTCACGTTGTAGCTGGCTGCAAAGTGCAAACTATGTAATGGATTTCCTGAATGTGAGGCGGGTCTTATTACTCTGGGTTCATGAGACACGCCTCCGTTCAGGAAATCCATTCCATAGTTTGAAGCCAACATGCACCATGGATTGGAAATATCGGCAGGTTGGATCAGACAAATCAGATACGTAAATTACGCTGGTATCGGAGGCCGATACAGATACCGATATCGGATTGGCCCCATCCCTAATTCCTATACTTATTGCGGGGGGACTGAGAATGGAACCCCCCGTGATAAAAGTAGGACTACAGTACTGTAATCATTTCTTTGTCAGAAAAACTTTAACATTAGATTTTCTGTGCCAGTAAAGTGTCCAGATGAAAATCACAAGTCAAACGTCTTAGTAAAGTTGTTTGCCTAAATCATATTTTGTTTAACTCCTATAATACTGTATATAACACAGTTAAAAATGTGCACTGCACAGAAGAAAAGCAGTTGAGTACTGATGTAAAAAAAAAAAGGAAAAGGAGAATCTGGAAAAGACGAGATGAGTGGAAGCACGAGCAGGAGGGCTCACACGGCCATGCTGTTATCTCGGGTGACGTTTTATCAGTGACACCTCACTGCGCTGCTTGTCACCACTTTGTCCTCGAATGACTTTGTCATTCTCCTCCCTTTAATCTCTCAGTTCATGCATTTGTCTGCCCATCCATCCAACCAGCCATTCTGATGTCCTCAGAGCTGAAACTGAATGCAGAGAAGTGAAGAGATGGGAGATGAAGGGATCCACGTGCGCTAGTATAACACATTCACATAACAAGCAGACGGTTATTAAAAGGATCTGGCTCATTAACCCGGCAGCTCCTAACTGCATGGATCACAGCCTTTAGTCGCTGTTGTTTGTGCGCTGGTTGGCTGGAAACAAACGGCAGTCGCTGCAGACTGGATGGGGGTGACGAGGTCAAATTGCTCAGGGGCTCCTTTAAACAAGGTCAACACAATCCTCTTGCGGCTCATTCTCGTCTCCTAGCAGCTGTGGCAAATGACAGAATGCCATCTTTCTTTCTCTTTTCAAAATTAACGAGTTTGTTGTGGTCTCTGAAAGTGTTGACTTTAGGTGAGGAAGAAAGGGGAACCGCTCCTGTTGCTTACTCAGATTTTCTCTAATTTGTCATTCGATCCTTGTGCAGTAAGAAAGTTTGATGGATGCTTTTGTTAGTTTAAAAAAATACAAAACACAATATGATACTTTATGCACAACTTGATTACCGTAATTTTCGCTGTATAAGTCACAGTTTTTTGCATAAATTAGCATGCCTGCGACCAGGGCCGGATTTAGGAGGATGAGGGGCCCTGGGCCCATTAAAAAAAATATTGATGCAGCGTCAGTGAATGACGCTCCTCCCCCAATGCGTAAGAGTTCAAAGTGGACCAATAATAAGCAAGCATTCAAGATGGACGTTTGACATGCACGTTAGGCTGATTGGTGACTCTAAATTGACCCTAGGTGTAGGTGTGAGTGTGAGAGTGGATGGTTGTTTGGTCTGAGTGAGACAGGTCCCTCTTGTAAATGAGTCCCCATGACTCAACGAGGCTAGCCTATATAAATAAAGGTTGAATGAATGACAGAACAAATAACATTTTTCAACGGAGCTGTCAAAATCATCTTAGTCATTGGTTAAATTCTGACACTATCTGGTCACACACACAAAAAAAAATCCTTCGGGGGCGGGGCCCCGGGCTGCAGCCCCGGTAAGCCCGTGCGAAAATCCGGGCTTGCCTGCGACTTATACAGTGAAGCAACATGTTTTTTTTCCTCCATATTTATAACCCAAATTTTGGCTGCGATCTGACGATTTTATTAATTCTGACATGGAAAATATTGAACACTACCATTTTCAGCCATTAGAGGGCCCTCAACAAATATGGCAAGCCAAGTGTCTCATTAATAGGTAAAAGTGGCTTTTAATGAAACACTTGGCTTGCCATACCAAACCGCCTTTGTCTCGCTCCAGAACTCCTGGAGCAAATATCAACTCGGCTACATTTCACCGCGCCGCCCAGACGAAATGCAGCTGCTTTGTCCATTAAAGTCAAAGAGTCAGAGTTTTTTTGTAGTTTGCACCACATGTGGTACATGTGGAACAAAATTATGTACACAGGTTCCCAGTTACATCCCACAATAAAATGTAAAAGAAACAGTAATAAGATCTAAGATTAGGGGTGCACCGATTTCAATTTTCTGGCCGATCACCGATTTTTAGAAAATCTGACCTGCCGATTCCGATTTTGGCCGATACCCGATTTTCAGGTGTTAAAAGGTCAAAATGCACCCTAAATTTTCAGGATTTTACAACCTTTACTAAGGCAGATGAGATCGGTGGAAAAAATCGGCTTCTCATTTAAAGATCGGCCGATCACCGATTTCCCCAAATTAAGGAAATCGGGGCCGATTTATCGGCCGGCCAATTTATCGGTGCATCCCTATCTAAGATATGAACTAATAAAAACATAAACTAAAAATACGCTAAGCACTAGTAGCATAAAAACAATTCACCGAACAGCAGCACGAACATGAGTCTGTGTGAGCAGATGAGCACGAATGAACACAACATGAAACAGATCCGCAGCAACATGAAACAGATCAGCAGCAACCTGATGGGATTTTTCACAGTGATTATTCATGAGTCTTAACAGCTTCAGGGTAGAAGCTGTTCCTCAGTCTAGTGGTTCTACACTTAATGCTCCTCAACCTCCTTCCTGAGGGGAGTGGGGCAAAAAGTGTGTGTGCTGCGTGAGTGGGGTCCTTCATGATGCAGGTGGCCCTCTTCCTGCATCTAGAGGTTTAGATGTCTGTGATGGTGGTGATGTGATTAAAGTGCGTTTATTAAGGAAAAGTTCTACTGAGACACACCTTTACTATATTGTCGAGCAAACAAATACGGTAATTATTTTTAGGTGGTTATCTTCTTAAATTTCAAAGAAATGCACAGCGAGCCGTCCCTCTGCACGCTCCCACTTCCGTGAATCATCTTTTGAAATGCAGCTGATTTGACCATCAAAGTGCATTTATTAAGGAAAAGTTAAACAGCGACACACTATTGCTATAATTTTGAGCAAACAATGAATTGTTTTAAGTGTTAATCTTGTTATAGTCTTGTCAAAGTCCTCCCGTGCACACACCCACAGCCGCCATTTAGCAGCCAATTTAATTTTGGCACAACACCGGCCCACATTTCCGGGTGGTCAGCGGTGACGCGTAATAGATGCGACTTATACAGCGATGCAACGTGTACGGCACTAAGTACACTATGGTAATGAAAGCATTATTTAGTTCACAGTTCCAATCCTTTTAAGTTTGTGTGTTTTTGACTTAATGATTAATCTGTGTGTCTAAATTGTAAAAAAAATAAACAAGGTCTTTCTTCTCCAATCTTTTTGCGTCAGGTATGATGCTGGGAGGTGGCTGTGGTAGAGAGCTGGCCCACTGGATCATACATGGTCGCCCTGAAAGGGACATGTACGGATACGACATCAGGTACATCAGTTCTGAAGATCCTGGTCTCAGGCACAGAGCACCAGGAGGCTCAATAGTAACTCCACTCTGAACTTGGTGCAGCTGTGACTTTTAATGAGGGCTCATCCTTTTGAATTCCCGTCAGGCGTTTTCATAGTTCACTGACAGACAACAAACGCTGGATCAGAGAGAGGAGCCATGAGTCGTATGCTAAGAACTACTCTGTGGTGTTCCCTTTTGATGAGCCGCTGGCCAGCCGCAACATGAGGAAGGACCCTTTCCATCCGGTAATCAGGAGCAATTTAGAGAAGTAATCTATGTGTCCACTTTCTGCTGTGAGTTAGCAAGGCTCTTTTTAACTGTGGCTTCATCAGATATTTGCGTTAGAGGTAGAACTATAATAGAGTGAAAAATCATGGAAATTACATGTGCATGATCTTATCAGTTATTCATGGTTTAAAGCCATATTAGTTGTCAAAATATGTGATTTTTCGGTGTTTATTTGAATCTTAAGCATGTGTATCTAGCCTGGTTAAAACCAGACCCTTGTCCTTCACTTCGCTTCACACAATGGTCTGGACTTTCTTAGCCTGGTTAAAACCAGACCCTTGTCCTTCACTTCGCTTCAGACAAGGGTCTGGGACCTCTCCATTGAAAAACGATTCTTGCTGGAGGCGTGGCCTCTGCTGAGGAACAAAACCATTGGATCTTATAAAAATTTTGAACAGGGAAAGCTTTCTGCTCCTTCCCCCTCAGAGCTCTGCCGAACTTGACATCTGCTCCGCCTCCTGCTGAATTTTCTCTTGCTGCCTGCATATTCTGTGTTTATAACGTTTGAAAAAAATTAAATAAAACCATGTAGCGCTGGTCCAGAAGACCAGAAAATATGCAGGGACTCGGGCAGCAACGTAAAACCCTATTTTAATTCTCTTATGACAACCTCAGTCATTTCCTTATTCTTTGCACTGCAGCGGCGCCGGAGAGAGAGGAGGAGGAGAGCGATCACTTGACTTTTGGCAAAAAAATAAAACTCCAGATAAGAGATTAAGAAGGGGAATTTTAACACATTTGTGTCAAATATAAAACAGTCCTGCATCGCTTTGAATCGCTTTGAATGAGAACATGCGGCTGCGCGCTGGCTCTGGCTGCGCTGGGACAGGTGGAACTCAGTGGAGAGGAGGAGGGAGGAGGGAGTGATTACTTGACTTTTGGCCAAAAAAACAAAAGAAAACTCCAGATAAGGGATTAAGAAGGGGAAATTAATACATTTGTGTCACATATAAAACAGTCCTGCATCGCTTTGCATCGCTTTGAATGAGAACATGCGAATGCTCGCTGGCTGCGCTGGGACAGGTGGGGGCGTGGGTTAGGGGCCAAAAACTCCGCCCCTTCTGTTCTCTGATTGGTCCGGTCAAAAATCTACCGGAGAAATCGTTGTCTATGGCAGAAGTCCCAGACTGTGCAGTGAAGGGAAATGAGAATTGAGCGGAGCTGTGCAGGAAGGCGAGGGCCAGGCTAGGACTTTCTCCATTGACAACCAATTCTTGCTGGAGGCGTGGCCTCTGCTGATGGCTGCTCCCCCGTGGTCTGCTGAACTTGACTTCAGCTCCGCCTCCTGCTGATTTTTCTCTCGCTACCTTTGGATATTCTGTGTTTATATGTTAATAAAACGTCCTAATAAAATAAAATAAAACCATGGAGCGCTGGTCCAACACACCAGAAGACCAGGAAATCTGATGGGACTCGGGCAGCAACTTAAAACCCGAGTTTAAATCTCTCGTGACAACCTGAGACGTTTCCTTGTTCATTTCACAGCGGAGGGAGAGGAGGATGAGGAGGAGGAGGAGGAGGGAGCGATGATCACTTACTTTTGGCAAAAAAAAAGAAAAGAAAACTCCAGATAAGGGATTAAGAAGGGGAAATTAATAAATTTGTGTCCCATATAAAACAGTCCTGCATCGCTTTGAATGAGAACATGCGAATGCTCGTTGGCTGCGCGCTCCCCCGTGGTCTTCTGAACTTGACTTCAGCTCCGCCTCCTGCTGATTTTTCTCTCGCTATCTTTGGATATTCTGTGTTTATATGTTAATAAAACGTCCCAATAAAATAAAATAAAACCATGGAGCGCTGGTCCAACACGACCAGGAAATCTGTTGGGACTCGGGCATCAACGTAAAACCTGACTTTAATTCTCTCGTGACAACCTGAGGCATTTCCTTGTTCATTGCAGCGGAGGGAGAGGAGGAGAAGGAGGAGGGAGGAGGGAGCGATTACTGGACTTTTGGGGAAAAATAACAAAAGAAAACTCCAGATAAGGGATTAAGAAGGGGAATTTTATAGATTTGTGTCACATATAAAACAGTCCTGCATCGCTTTGCATCGCTTTGAATGAGAACATGCGGCTGCTCGCTGGCTGCGCTGGGACAGGTGGGGGCGTGGGTTAGGGGCCAAAAACTCAGTCCCTTCTGTTCTCTGATTGGTCCGGTCAAAAATCTACCGGAGAAATCGTTGTCTATGAGAGAAGTCCCAGACTGTGCAGTGAAGGGAAATGAGAATTGAGCGGAGCTGTGCAGGAAGGCGAGGGCCAGGCTAATGTGTATCGTGAATATGGAACATTTTCAACAAAAAGTCTACAGCATATTTGTAATAAAGGAGTGACATCACCAGTCGTGTTTGGGTGCCAACAATTACCGGTAATGGTGGTTTGTTTACATTCTAACGTTGAGCGTCCCGATCATAATCAATCGCAGAATTTATTAGTAAATGTATGTGAGGATTATTTGATGTTTTCTAACAAAATTCTTATAAAAACCATGATGACTTCAAATCACATTAGCCCCAAACAATTGTTTAATATTGTAAAAATAGTGTTAGAAGAAAAAAATGAAGAAGAAAAAAAAAACGGAAATATTACACATTTTGCCAGGCTTTGAAGAAATTCATTGCAATTTCCTGAAGGCCAATCAAAAAAATGTTCATAACATAACAAATACGCAAAACATAGCAAAGTTTATGACCGAATGCCACCAAATTCATGCATTTGTTTTCCTAGAAAACGACCATAGTGACTGAAAATAGGTTAACCATAGGTCAGCCATATTTGATTTCCTACACAGACTACGGCCAACCGAATGTAGGTCAGTCATGTGAATCAGGCTCGAGGTTTTGAGCAGATTCAACTGCGTGTTTTGCTTACACTGTGTGGAGCTGCAGTTCAGAATGCGGGAAATTAGTACTGGAGTCAAAAAAACTAAGACTACAATTTTATATAGTTTAGTTTCATACTAAGCTACATACTCCGTTTAGGTAGCTGGATTCTCACGAGATTATGACCACACGATAATCCAAGGTCTTTTCCATTTTCTCCTTTTGTGCCTCTTTCCTTTGTCCTTATGGGGGTTTAGAATTCAGTCCCATTTTTATCATCCAAAACGGTCATTGCACATTATTCATATAGCTGTTGTATGCTGAATAATATGGAATATTTATATTTTATTGGTTTCAACATTGTAACAGATGAAAAAAGGAGATGGGTTTATTTCAACAATTGACATCTTCAAAAAGGCAGCTTTTGCATAGTCTCCTTATATCATACAGCTTTACTCTTAATGCTCACCCAGCAGAGATTATACTTTTTCTTTCTCTTGCCTCCTGCCCTTATGTCATCCGTTAGAGGGAATAGGATCTAAGAGTAAACAAAGAAATGAAACATGGGTCATTTTGTGTGGCTCTAAAGTTTTGGAACGGTCCTTTACTGTAAGCTTTCCTGTGATTGACACCGATAGATGAAGGATTCAGTCAATCTTTTGACAAGTCCTTTTTATAAGCACCTAAAAATATCTAGTTGTTCGAGGTAACAACCCCCTGGCGTTTAATGTCAACGTATGAAACCAGATCATTGTTTTCTCACCAGGGCATCTCAGACTCTGTCTGCTTTAGGCTTGTCAAACACTGACACCCTCTCCTAATGTGGGGTTGTCCCTCTGTTACCCTCCTACATCTTTCTGTCATTCTCTTTCTTTTGATCAAATCTAGAGGCGTATGACTGATTGAGGATGATGGCACTAAGCTGTGTCACTTTCGCCTCAGCTGCTGTCTGACTCTAAATGATCCACTCCGACTCGCTTGTTCCTGGAAGTCTCTCGGCTTCGTGTCATTCCTTAGCTCAGCACAAACTCCTAACGGACCTCGTCTTCACCATGCTTTACACATTAATGAGCCTCTTAGACCTCATTTCTCTTGATCTGTTCGTTTCTTCCCCCCCGTGATCTCGCATGTAGGCACGTTTCAGAACAGATTAGTGTCAAACACACTCCATTAGAAATGTTGTCATTGTGTTTTGTAGCCCATGTCCCGTGCTTCCTCATAGGTTGTTTTATTTAGTGTCTCTGACACTTTGCGTGCATATTTAAAGCTTCCTGCCGGCCGTTTTGAAGAGTGACTGTTTTTGAACAAATTAAGCACAGAAAAAAGTAACAACAGGGTTGTAAAGGTTTAATTTAATGTAATTTTGCAACACATTAAAGGTTTTGCCTGCTGACTGTGCCGTCTCTGCAAAAACAACGAGACTTGCTACTTTTAGGAGAAAATACAACTTTATTTCTGACCGCTAAGCAAGTCGTCTCCGATACTGCTGCACATGCGCTTTCTCCACCTCGGCAGCACAGACGGTAAATATAGCTCGGTGTGGGAAGTTTTTGGCAAAAGACAGACAGCTTGATGCCTGCTCAGAGGAGAGTGTAGCACTACGTACCTACCATCCGTGGGCGACTGTCAGTTTTAACAAGGATGGAGAGCCTTGAAATATCTTTTCTTCACACTCTTCAAGAATTAGGAAGGGATACTGTTACTGCTGCTGTTTGTACTAAATAACCAAAGTATACTTTTTTTTTTCTCTCTTTACAGTTAGTTACTCTATAGTATGACAAGGTTTTAAATATTTACCTCGGTGTTTACTCTTTGTCAATTTGTTGGAGGATAACGAGTCAGAGTCAGATTTATTTGTCATACATACCACGCGTGAAGCGTGATACACGAGGTGGGACAAAACTATGTGCACAGGGTCCCAGTTAATCCAACAAAAACACAAATTGTAAAGAAAAACATTACTAAGATCCGAGTCATGAGCTAAGAATGTACTACATTCACTAAAATAAGAATACACAAGACTAAGAATACACTAAGCACTAATGGCACCAAAACAACAGCAGCATGAACATGAGTCTGTTTGAGCAGATGAGGATAAATGAACACAGCAACGTGAAATAATCAGCAGCATGAGATCAGCATCATGCAAAGTCAGCAGCACATATAAATAACCAAGTGGCATTACAGCGATTTTCACACACAAAAAATTCCACAGTGATTATTCTGGTTAGAGATTCATGAGTCTAACGGCCTCAGGGTAGAAGCTGTTCCTCAGTCTAGTGGTTCTACACTTAATGCTCCTCAACCTCCTTCCTGAGGGGAGCGGGGCAAAAAGTGTGTGTGCTGGGTGAGTGGGGTCCTTCATGATGCAGGTGGCCCTCTTCCTGCATCTGGAGGTGTAGATGTCTGTGATGGTGGGGAGACTGACTCCAACAGACTTCTGTGCAGCCTTCACCACTCTCTGCAAAGCTTTTCTTTCTGCAGCTGTGCAGCCTCCATGCCACACGTTGATGCTGGAGCACAGGATGCTCTCCACTGCACACCTGTAGAAGGAGGTGAGGACTGAGCTTCCCAGACCAGCTCGTCTCAGCCGTCTGAGGAAGTAGAGTCTCTGATGACCTTTCTTGATCAGGCTTGTTGTTGGGGGGGGGGTATGTTTGTTCTTCTGAAGTCCACGACCATCTTCTTCATCTTCTTCACATTGATGTGAAGGTTGTTCATCCTGCACCAGCTCTCCAGGTGTTCCACCTCCTGCCTGTAGCTGGTCTCATCATTATTTTTGATGCATCTCACCACCGCTGTATCGCCTGCAAACTTTACATTATGACAGCTTAGATGGGTCGTAAACAGTCATACGTTACCAGAGTAAACAGGAGGGGGCTTAACACACAGCCCTGGGGGGAGCCCATGCTGAGGGTTGTAGTGGAAGAGAAGTAGTGGGTCTTCAAAAAAAAAAAGCTGCATTAGGTGTTATTTTCATACTGCCCATAACTTACCGTAAATGTGTAAACTGGGAAATAGGGCTTTCATACAGATTGTGCTTGGAGCTTTTAGCTTATTGTTTAGCCACAACAGCTCCTGCCAATAATGTGAAAATGAGACGTAATGCGACATATACAGTGTTACTCAGAAGAAGAAAAAATCTAATTCTCTGATAGCATGCATCAGGGTAATTCTCTGATAGTTTCAATAAAATGTATTTGAGAACCCAGATACTGTACTGTATTAAGAACATGGAATTTTTCAATTCAATTCAGTTTATTTACATAGCGCCAAATCTCAACAAAGTGGTCTCAGGGCACTATACAGGAACATTCACATGCATAGAAAATCCAATTACCGTTCTCTAAGGAAGCAGCAGACAAGTTGAATCTTGGCCTCGTTGCAGTCTCCCATCCTGAGCAAGCACAGTGGCAATGGTGGAAAGGAAAAACTCCCTTTTAAAAGGAAGAAACCTCCAGCAGAACAGGAATAAAAACACTCAAATGCTCAATAAATCTGAGACCACAGAAAGCTGTCTGATTGTGTACCGTAATTTCCGGCCTATAAGCTGCTACGTTTTTCACACGTCTTGAACACTGCAGCTTATACAATCCTGCGGCTAATTTATGGATTTTTTAATGGGCTAACGAGCTTTATGCCACCATAACATTTAGCTTTGTCACACCCAGGAGCTCACATACTGTACTGTAGCTGCCCAATACACGTCTCCCTTGTGGGGGATAGTGATCAATGACTTCCTGGTAGACTACTGTATTTTTTTTTAATCAGCAGTACATGCACAGTTCAAAAAAAATGTTTTACTGTATTTGTGCGTGTTACCGGTACATATTTAATTAAAAGTAAAATATATATACTGTATACAGGTATCTTTCTTTGTAAATATCTCATGTTACATCGTGAAAACAACCCAAGTGCGGCCTATTTATGTAAAATTGTAATTTTCTTTTTAAATTTAGCGGGCGCTGCTTATACAGTATTCAGGTGCGCTCAGTAGTCTACAAATTACATTTACACTAGAAAGTGTATTTGATAAGCCTACAGGTAATAGATGTGGTAAATACAGTAGTTTGTTTCCAACTTCTCACATTTGCAACAAATCAACTTTCATAAAAAAACGGGTATAGCCAGGTGCAATGCAAAGTAAAATTTGAAAACTTGATGCATGGATTGTAAACAGCTTTTTGAGAAATTAAATGAGAGAAGTTGTTTATGCACATCTTATATGAAGTAGAAACAGCCCCAACTAATACCTTTTGAATTGTTGATCTAAATTAGCTAGCAAACATAGCTGAGTACTTGGCTGCTAACGTCTAAATTACATTGACATGTCTTTAATAGAGGAAAAAGAAGAAATGCCTAACATATTACCAATTACCAATTTAATTGTACTTACTTTACACTTCAGGTGCTGACTGAGCAGGGCTGTGTGTTTCAAGAGCGCCATGGTTGGGAGAGACCCGGCTGGTTCAACAAAGATGGGCCTGCTCCTGTAAGAGTCACACTCCACACAAACCATTATAAGTCGTCCCTTCCAGTTTACTGGCCTCCAACAGCTTGTTGCTCGGATGTGTTTCTGCAGGTTAAAGACTATGATTATTATGGAGCTTATGACGTTAAGATGAACGTTAACTACAAATACAACAACCTCCTTGGCAAAGAGTACACCTTCGACTTCCCTCCACATCACGATGTGGTAAGATACCAAGAAATCTGTGATGGTGTGTTTGAGCGCAAAGGGGAACGTCCTGTTATACCAGTGCTAAAACACGAAGTCAACTAGTCAAATGAATTGGAAGATATTCTGTTCTGCAGGATTTCAAGAAGACAACTAAGTATGCGCCCTTCATATGTCATGAACAAGTAACGGTAATGATACAGTCTGTAGGTTTAATGATGCATGAAGAGTTTCTGGGCAGTTAACTAATTTAGCAGCTTGACAGACATGAGGGATACCAAGAGCCTTGATGCAAAAATCTGTTAGTCTGCCTTGGATTTTACTTCTGTGATGAGTCCTGCCCTCTGAGTTGTGCTTAAGGTTCAACTAGAAATGACGTGCTTTTTAAAAACTTTGTAACATATTGCTAGTTAATGAGCCTGTTGAATTTTTTTTTTCTAAATGCAGATTAAGAGCGAGTGTCTCTCCTGTAGAAACAGTGTGGCTGTGTTTAACATGTCCTACTTTGGGAAGTTCTATCTCACTGGACCGGATGCCAAGAAGGCAGCTGACTGGCTGTTCACGGCTGATGTCAACAAGAAGCCAGGTCAGTTGGGTCGATGCCTGAACACACTCACTGATGGTAGAACAGATGGATATGATGGAGGAAGAGACCTGGATAGAGGGACTAGAAAACATAGCTTGACCGATATGGACATTTTGGCTACCGCCAATTGGGCCGAGCAGGCTAAAGCCGATAACCGATATAATGGCTGAAAATATTTGAGCTACTTACCAACACTGATAGGTTTTATCTCTACGTTGGATTTATTATTCCGGATAAAGTTTTACAAGGTAAATAGTCTATGCTAGATTATCTAAACATTAGCTTGCTAACCTGAGAAGCACATAGCTAATGACAAGCAGGTTGGAGGATTGAAAATAATCTATTGTTGATTTTTTTGAATTTTACAGATCATTTACAATAAACTTACCATGCTTCGTTCAGCAAAATATGCTACACAGCTGTTCCCTGCTTCAACTTTCCTGAAAGTTAAAGTGAACGGTCACGACTTGAAAATAGCCTGCATGCGCCCTCTGCTGGTTAGAGTGTACAATTACAGTATATATTTTGCATGTAAGGACACAGCTTGTTCCCAGTGTTTACATCGGTGCATAATGGGACAATTATCACCAATACCAATATGTCCCCCCAAACACCTACTTTGTACATCGGCCTAAAATATCGGCCCTACCAATATATCGGTTGGGCTCTACTATAAAAGATTACAACATGTAAAGTAATGCCAGTATGTAGGATCAGAGAGGCTTGAAGCACTGATGGGATCTCTTTACTGTGTCAACATACATTTGGATTTCTGATTTCTACAGTAACAATCATCTTTTTTGTAAAGTTTTTTGGTTAACTTAAAGTAACTCAAGTATGGCAAATGTTGGCTAAACGAATTACCGTATTTTTTTTAATCAATCAATCAAGCAAGCAATTTATTCATTTCAAATTTTAAAAACACAAGAATACTGTTTACAAAAAAAGCACAATATAAAATCAAAAATACATGAAATGAAAGGAGGCAGAAGAAGAAAAAAATCTTGTCATATCTGCCCCTTCTTCAACAAAATTAATTCATACAATCAATTCAAACAGAAATCACAAAAAATAAGATTATAAATGATTTCTCACATAATACCATATATAGTAGTTTGTATAAGATCTAATTTATGAATATTTGTTCAAAATTTTTATTTTAATCATTTTCTTAAATATAGGTATTGATTTTGCAATTTTAATATCAGGTTCCAAACCATTCCACAGTCTTATTCCTTGTACTAAAGTAGACCTACTCTTTAAACTGGTTCTGTGTTGTGGCATAACAAAAAGATCTGTTCCCTTGAGATTATAAGTACTAGTCCTTTTTACAAAAAGCATTTGGATATTTAAGGGTAAATTGAAATTCTGAGCTTTGTATAATACTAAAAGAATATTATAGTCAACCAAATCATAAAACTTCAACAACTTCAATTCGTAAAACAAAACATTTGATGGTTTTATTATTTTCCGGTGTATAAGTCGCTTCAGTCAAAAAAGCATCACGAAAAAAACAATATAAGTCGCTTCGGCATATAAGTCGCATTTATTACGCATTTACAGGTAATGGTCAAAACAGCTTCATTTCGCCTGGGCGACGTGGCGCCATCCATCCATCCATTGCGGCCGGAGCCGCTCGCTCTCCAGCGTTCCTCCGCTTGCACCAGCTGAGTGAAGTGAGCATGCATGGGAGGACTCGCTGTTGCAGTCCTTAGAAATTTAAAGCGTCAGTCAAAAATTGCTTTATGAATATGGGGGGGAAAAGTATATAAGTTGCTTCGGCGTATAAGTCGCAGGACTGACAAATCTATGCAAAATAACGGGACTTATACGCAGGAAAATACGGTACCCTTTCCTCAACTCATTACTCAAGTAAGCCACTCAGAGAATGCAACAAGATATTTTCAACGCAGTTTACTTACAAGGGGGTCAGAGTTCACACATAGGCTTAAGCTAGATTCATACTTGACGCGTCGCGCAGCGCGCGAGGGTGCGCGCTCCAAAAGTGACGCAATTTCAAAGTCCCGCCCCTGCGCTTTGGCCCCGCGCGTGGGATTAGCGCGTGTCGTGCACCTCTGAATTTTTGAAACTCCGCAAGCCTATGCGCGCGCGGTGGGCGCTACGATTTGATTGACAGGTCCCCACCGACAGCCTTCACCCTCTTCACGCCGGAGCCTGCAGCTGTTTGCGCCGCTGTGGTCGTGGAGACGGAGTCGCGACGCATGGAGGAATGTTTTGTGACACAAAATGTATTAAATTCTCCTTCGTTCCTGATCTGGAGTCGGACTTTTCTTTTGTTTTTTCGCCAAAAGTCACGTGATCGCTTTCTCCTCCGCTGACTCCATGCATTAAAACCGCAAATAAAGACAACAGTTCAGCACGCGAGCGGAAAGCTATTTGTTTTTGTTGTGTGATTTCAAACAGTTCTTCTTCTACGGTAGATTTCTTCTTCTACACCTTTCTTGCAACATATGCACAGGTTTTAGAGGGTACTGCCACCCTGCTGGTCGGTAAAAGAACAGCACTTTGCCATGCGCCGCCGTGCGACAACTATAAACACAGAGGCGACACTGTAAACGCATTTCGCCGCATGCCACAGTGCACGCGCAGCGCGCGCGTGCCAGCCTGCGGACCACAGCGCGAGTCTAACTCAGCCTTTACACAGATGTTACATCAAATCTCCAGTTTCAAAGTCTGCCTACGGACAAAGAGTTAAGAAAAGCTTAACTACCCGTTATCAGACAGTGGCGAGGTCACACCTCACACTTTTTGAATGAAGGTATCAGTTATGAGGCTCCTCGCTAAGTAGACAAAAAGACTCTCTTGTCAATTTAACATTGGTAAGTGATAACATCCATGACCTTTACATAATTCCTCTGACCATGAAGCTTAATAAGTAGTTTATGATCAACTCTGTTTCAATGTTCTTGCCTGTTTATATACCGGCTCCAACAGAATAAGTGAACTCTGAGGATTAATCAGTTGTAAATTAGTCATATTTTAATTACGATTGTTCAAAACTCTTATCTACAACAGGTAAGATATTGTTTGTTCATATCCTTTCCGACTTCAAAACATCTGAACTATTGCTTTAGTCTTGTTCCTCCTATTGCTAATTTTGATTGGCCAGTCACTTATCCTTATTATTCAATAGTTATATTGTGGATAGTTCACATACCTGCAGGCTTAAAGTACACTTTTAAAACTCATTTAAACATTTTTTTTAAACAACACTGAGAAATAATGGCTGTCACAGCTGTTTTGGCACAAGCAATGAGTTTGTCTCTCGTCATTCATTAAGAATTGATAACGATGAAGTCCTAATTTTAGTTTTTCACCATTCATTACACTTTTACTTTGGTTTCTATATAATTGTATGGAAACATACAGTGATGATATTGTGTGACATTATTATTATTATTTTCCTACTACACCAACCAAAGTATAAAAACATGTTTTATTTGCATAAAGTTTCAGAAAAGAGTTTTTCCACAAAGGATCAATTTAAAGCAGAAAATTGGCCACATATTTATTTAATTCATGTTTAATGGGTTTTTTTCCCTGCATGTTTCAGGTTCCACCGTGTATACCTGCATGTTGAACAAAAGAGGGGGTGCTGAGGCCGACCTGACGGTGAGCAGATTGGAGCCCAGTGTTGCCAACCTGCCCCTGGCACCAGAGTCCAATGGTGAGCGTGATTCAGTACTGCTTTAAAAAGAAGTCTCAAAACAAAACAACAGTTTGAGACCAAAGGAGGCAGGAGTCTCTGAGTCTTGTAACCCCAACATTCATGAACAAAACGAGACAAGTTATAATTTTTCCTTACCAAGTTCTGTTTGGTGGGGATTTTGGAACGAAACATGAGACTTGGCCAATAATTGAGAAGCGATAAGTGATGATCTTTAATGGTGGCATTTTTCCTTTTATCCCTAATCCCCATCGTCCTTTGCTCCAGGTGATGCATACTACCTGGCCATCGGAGGCGGCGTCGCGGAGCACAACTGGAACCACATTAGAACTGTCCTTCAGGACCAAGGCTTCCAGTGCCATCTGACAGACCACTCAGAAGACATGGGGATGATCAGCATCCAGGGACCCAAGAGGTGGGGGAAAGGGATTTGGGGAAATAATTAGACTTCATTTACCTTCGTATTTTTTTTTTTTTTGTCCATCTTTAATAAAAATTGTGTTGCTCAGATAAACAAAATAAAACTCTGCCGAAGGTTTAAAAATAAGGAAGGTAGTCCCAAGTTTGGCACTTTGTTCTAAGGAGCCAAGATGGTGTAGTGGCAGGGCTTTTGACTTGGAACCCGAAGGACGCGGGTTCGCGTCCCGGCCACTACACACCTTGGGGTGTCTATGAGTGCACATCTAATTCTCCAGCTCCCCGGGCGCTTTCTATGGCTGCTCACTGCACCACCTGGTGGTGGTTGGGTTAAATGCAGAGACGAATTTCGTCTGTGTATGGGAAACATACGCAGATGACAGGAAAAGACATTATTATTATTATTATTATTACAGCCTTCCTTTGTTGCTTTTACTCGCAGAGCAAGCCAGGCCGACTTCTTCTTGATCTGTCTCTTCTCACCTCCATTGTTTCCTCCCCCCTTCACCACCTCACTGCCCTTCGTCTTTGTTCTTCCCTCTCAGCAGCAGCTGCAGGGTTCATCCACCCCGTTCTCTGTGGGCTTTGTCGATTTCTCTCCCTTCAGGCTTTTACTCGTCTTCTGTTTTCTTCTCTCCGTGGAGATCAGACCCCCCCACCTGTGCTGCTTTCTCGACCTGCTGTTCTTTACCTCACCCAAGTTCTGCTGACATCAAACAATCCGCAACGGTGTCACTACAACTCCACATTGTGGCTCCCGTTGAGCTGAGCATTCAAAACAAACAAGTCATTTGTGGATTTTCCTCCCTGTACGGATATCATTGACAAAAACTGACCCCTGTGTTGCCTCTCTCTGCACAGTGCTATCATTATACTGTATACTGTATTACAAGTATGAGGGATTGCAGGAAGTCACTCTTCTGATGTTTAGCTTCTGTTTTCCTCTAAAGCAAATGGATCCATGTTGAGCAGGACAGGATTCCTGTGTTTACAAAAATGCATCAGTGTTTTCTCTTCATGTGGCACTTCTTTCAAATCCTCCAGGGACAGAAGTCTTGGAACTTGGCAACATGTGCTAGAGGAGTGAAGAAAATCCTCAGCCGAATGCTTTGTAATTACGCAGCCCATGTTTAATTGATGAATTGACTAAACATCTTCGGTATACATCCCTGAGTCCACAGCTGCCAAGTCTGAGAAACAAATGCTGGGAACAGAAACAGTCTTCCCATATATGAACGCACACGTTCACTGGTTATATTCAAGCTAGTTCTGTGAATTCCCACTGATTTCCTGGTTTTTATTATTCCATATGTTTTGTGCAATCCTACTGCTTCTGCATACTTTAGCTGCTATTTCAGCCCTTCATATTTGAAAACTTTCAGCTTGTGCAGGAGATGCATTATGATGTTTTTTAGTTTGTAACTTCCTGAAATCTGCTCCTGCTCTAGTTTTTTTCAATCTTAGGTTATTTTTAGCTTTTAGCTATGTTCTGCTGCTTTAGCTATCCAGTTGCAACTTTTAATTTTTATCTATAGTTTACTTTCAACTAGCATTTTGCTAATTTTAGCCTTTCTTGAGCTAATTTTAGCTAATGTTTTGCTGTTTTCAGCTAGCGTTTTGATCATTTTAGCGTTAAGCTGACTTTGGTTACTTTTAGCTTTGAGCTACTGTTCTGTTACTTTTAGCTAGCCTTTTGGTAAATTTAGCTTTCAGTTACTATTCTGCTACTTCTGGCTTCTTGTTCAATTGTTGTATTTAACTAACATTGTTATTTTTAGCTTTTAGCTATAATCTGCTACATTAGCTATCCATTTACAACTTGTGATATTTATCTATAGTTCTGCTGCTTTTTACTTTCCGCTAGCATTTTGCTAATTTTAGCTAATTTTTTTGCTCCTTTCAGCTAGCGTTTTGATCATTTTAGCTTTTAGCTCAATTTTGTTTCTTTTAGCAGTTAGCTACTGTTCTGTTACTTTTAGCTTGCATTTTTACTAAATTTAGCTTTCAGTTAACATTCTGCTACTTTTGGCTTTTTGTTCAGTTCTTCTGTTTTTAACTAGCGTATTATTATTTTTATCCTTTAGTTACTGCTTTGCTACTTTTATCTAGCCTTTTGCTAATTTGAACTTTTAGTTACCTTTTAATTACATGCTAGCCTTTAGCTAGCATGCTGCTGCTCTCAGCCTTAGCTTTAACAAGTCATTTTTGCTTTCACTCAGAAGTTGGTGTTGAATTTTGCTAATTGGAATTTGCTAGCTGAAATTTGCTTTTGGGTTTTTAATTTAATTGATGAAAGCTGAAGATCAGCCTGTGTTTTGGTGCTCACATGCTTGTGTTCAAATAAAAAATAGCTTTATGTGCTCATTCCCACACATTTCTGCATCTATGACACATCAGTTACTTTGTAGAAGAAGAGATTTGCACAACGATGCAGAAACATGAACCCATCCTTAAAATATCCACCGCCCTGGCTTCATGCCATTCCGCTGTAGAAATATACCTTTAAAAAAAACTCCATATTGTTTTCTCCATCTTCCCACTCACAAACCAGCTCACAAGTAGAAATGTGATCTAAACTTGATCATGTTTTTCCTCTTGACTCATCTTTATGTAATATTGATTTCAAGTGTAATTCTTAGAACAAAAAGAATTGGTACATTTTCTCATTATTTTGGCTATTTTACCTGTAAGTTGCATACAGTATATAAATACAATATAGCTTTTTCAATTCAGTTTATTTTTGTAGCATTAAATCACAAGAAAATCTATCTTAGGTCACTATATAAATAAATAAAAATCTAGCTAAAATTATAAATTCAATTCAGATACAGATTCAAATTCAATTAAATAAAATTGTTTTTTTTTCATATACAGTACATTATGACATGTCAATTATTAAAATTAACTGAAGACCAATTAACAGATTTAAAATAAGCAGGTGATTATTAAAAAAAAAACACTTGTGGGACATGTTCACGGTTTATTTTTCATAAAAAAATAAGCAAATGAAAGAACTCCTAGAAACGTGATTACCGGTACATCTGTTTTGCCAGGTGTTGTATATACAGTACATGGAAAATAGAGCAAGTAAAGACAGCAGCGGAGAGAAGAGATGTAGCCACTTTGTCCTCCAGTAGTCTAAGTCTATACCAGCATAACTATGGGATAGCTAAGGAAACCCAAGCAAATACTAATTATAGAATTTATCAAAAAGGAAAGTCTTGAATCTAGTCTTAAAAGTAAACAAGGTGTTAGCTTCATGTACAGAAACTAGAAAATGATAACTCGAACATCTGCCAACATTTACTTTTAGAACCGTTAGGAACCACAAGTGTAAACCTGTAGTCTGAGAGCAAAGTGCACTGTCATGAAAATATAGAACAATAAGGTCTTTAGTATGAAATTAAGATTAGTTGTTGAGAGATTTGTATGTTAGAAGTTTTATACAGGTAGTCCTCGACTTACGACGAAGATCCGTTCTTACGCTGCGTCGTAACCCGAATTTCAACGTAATTCGGAACATACGTAAATACTTCACCTTATACATACAGTACTGTATTTTACCAAGCACTTAGCCTATCCTAACACAGTACCCTACATAATTATCAAAACACATACATTTGGGATTCATAATGAAGGAAAAAAATAGTTAATAACCTACTGGTATGCTGGTGAAGCCGTTCCTCCGTCCCTCCTCCGAATTCTCCATTGCGTTTACGTCGTAAAACCGCCATACAGCTCGGTCCATCCTCCGTACGCATTTGTTTACGACGTAAAACTGCGTTCACAGTACACACAGTAACAGTAAGTTGTACTATGAACAGTTTTGTTTTGTTTTTTTGAATGTCCAGAGGACCAGACTTAGCTTTTTTAGAGAGTACAGGGCAGCTGTAGCCTCTGCAGCTAACTGTAAACTACTGGAAACTGCCGGAAACTGCGTAACTTGGCTTTTCAAAATAAAAATTTCAACAAAAATTTAATTTAATTTTTTATGGGAGGTGCATCGTAACCGAGAAATATCGTAACTCGAGGCCATCGTAAGTCAAGGACTACCTGTATTCTGTTCTAAATTTGACAGGAAGCCAAAGGAGAGAAGATAAATTGGAGAGATACCTAACGCTGATCAGCAGCAGTTTGGACCAACTGGGACTTTTTGAAGAGTTTTTGAGCATCCAGATAATAAAGAGTTCTGTAAATTCCGAGTTCAGTAAATTCACGGACCAGTTTTTCTGAATTGTTCTGAGACAAAAAATATGTTTCTAATTTTAATGATATTACACAGGTTGAAGTAAGCGGCCATGCTAACATTTTTAATGTGGGGTTAAATGACATACCCTGACCAAAAAATAACACCATGCGCTTGTTCCTATTTTACAGTCGAGAGGTGTTACAGGAGGTTTTGGACACAGACCTGAGCAACGAAGCTTTCCCCTTCTCAACCCACAAAATTGTCAATGCTGCTGGACACCAGGTTATCACACACACAAACACGCACACACACAAACGAGCTTGTATTTCTATGCTCCTATCCGTGTATGGACTCCCACTCATTTCCAGTTATTTATGTAGCCCTAACCCTAAATCAAACTTACACACGAAAAAACGGAAAAACCAAAGCTTGTTTCGTTTTTTCGATTTTGTTTTGAAACGGAAAAACCAAAGAACGAACCATACACGGATTCAAACTCTATCTTCAGATGGGAATCGTACAACTTGAAGATGAAAAAAAAAAAGTTTCTATTTCTAAGATTCACTTTTGACAAACTATAAAACGGTGCAGGGAGAGGAGATGGCAGCCCTCGACGTGTCCTTGTGAAATAATAACCTGGAGGCTGCTTTCACCGTAAGATGTGCAATAACAGAAGAAAGTTCAGAGCTGAAGCTAATAACAAGAGCTGAATAGGTTTTGAACTTGTGTTTTTTATTTCAAACAACAATCTGTGAGGTGACACGACCAGGTTGACCTAAGAGAGCATGTTGTGCATACACGCAGCGACACACGTCCACTCGAGCTCAGTCTATTACGGTAGTTGCTCTTGTGTGAATTATGCATCATCCTGGTGTTTTTGAGTGTGTATGTTTGTTGCGTGCGCTGTTTTCCAGCTGGTTGTTGGCCTTGTCTGGGTGACAATTTAATGTCTGCAGTGCTGCATGTCTTGCTCCTCTGCACCCCTCACAGCTCATTACTCTCATTCTGTCTGCTTTTATTTTCCCAACTTGTCATCTGTAGCGGGTGCACAGTTGTTCAGATGAATTTGTGCTCGCATGTGAACTTGTTTGTGTGGGTTTTTTTTGGCTGCTAAGTGGATGCGTGTTGTCGTGTGTGAGGCATGCATGCATCTGCTGCGTGTTGTGAGCACATGCTTCTCTGTAGAACCCCCTCTCCCTTCATGATGGACATATGGGGCCCAGAGTTACCCACTGACCGGCCAAATGGACTTGCTGTTTATGCAGCGACGTGGAAAACACTTTCCTTTTCTAAGTTTTTATCGTCAACTACCCAAAGGCAAAGACCATTTATTTTTATTTTTTGTGTGTCTGTCTATCTATTAGCAAAATAGCTCGCATAACATCTGTCAAATTTGAATAAAATTAGCAAAAAGTAACCACTGGGAATACAATAGTCCCTCGTTTATTGCGGAGGATCCGTACCCTAAAGCCCCGCGAAAAGTGACAAACTGCAAAGTAGGAATAGTACAAGTAGTAAGTAGTAGTTTATTTTAGTATAAAATATATACTTTTAAAATATATATATTTTATATATATATATAAAGGCATTTTAAACCCTTCCCACACTCGTTATATTACAATGTTTCTAAACTCTAAACCAGGGGTGCCCAAACTTTTTTCCTGAGGGCCAAATTTAAAAAAATCTATCAGTGTAATAAAGAAATTCAATAATATAATACATGAAATATTATATTGGGCGGCCGTGGCGTAGTGGTAATGGCAGTCGTCCCCGGATCGGAAGGTTTGAGGTTTGAATCCCGGTTCCCCACACCATGTGTCGTTGTGTCCCTGGGCAAGACACTTAACCCCGACTTGCTCCCGGTAGGACTGGAAAGCACCTTGCATGGCAGTCTGCCGCTACCGGTGTATGAATGGGTGGATGGTTGGTATTGTAAAGCGCTTTGGGGCCCCTCATAGGGGGCTGGAAAGCGCTATATAAATGAGCTCCATTTACCATGAAATGCAAATACTTCTTTAAGTAAAGTCCATTTATTTATTATACAGTTATTTAATCTTCCATTCCATATAAAGAACATTACAGAACACAAACTATAACAAATAAGTAATTAAAATGTTTTAATCAAATATTGACATTTTGGCATTTCAATATAATTATATGTACCGGTAGTGCAAAATGTTAAAACCTGTCCCAACAGCAACACAACTTGACAGCAACACTAATATGAACATAAATAAACATTCCCATATACAGTATATGTAATCATTGGGCTGACTTTTCCATCTAACATTAAAGTCAATGGGTGGATTGACTGAGTGAAAACATATTGGTTCTTCAAAGGAAACGTGGGCCAATTTTGGGCATCTCTGCTCTAAACGCTTTAAAAGAGCACAGGGTGTCATGATCCCTTATCAGTCATGTTCATTTGGTGCAACACATTTCTATGGGAATTGCGCCCCCGCGCGATTACCTGAAGTAATACAATCACGCCTTTAGGGCAGGTGGGCGTCAGCGTCACCACAGAGGCCCCGCCCTCTTGGTATAAAGATGCCTGCGCCCATCTATCTTTCTCTTTTTGCCCTTCACCTCGCTTATACCTAAACTTCATGGAACTTCTCTGTAGCTACATCGCTCGACCAGAGGTGAGCTCGCTCCCTACGCTGAGCGTACAGAGAAATTTCCTGCGTGTTGGACTATCACTAAGATATAACTGTAGTAATAATACAGGGGGCGCTATGGAGTAAAAATTTACATACCATTATGAATGTGTGTAGAAGCGTTCACTGATGAATCATAATAAATCTCGTGCAGATTGGATAATGTATCACTAAGATATAACTGTAGTAATAATATAGGGGGCGCTATGGAGTAAAAAATTACATAACATTATCAATGTGTGTCGAAGTGTTCACTGATAAAGCATAATAAATCTCGTGCAGATCGGATGATGTATCACTGAGATATAACTATAGAAATAATGTAGGGGGCGCACTTGAGTCAAATGTTAGCCCACCATATCAATGTGTCCACAAGGGCTCACTGATGATGCACAATAAATCTGGTTCAGATCGGATGATGTATCACTGAGATACAACAGTTTGAATAATCTAGGGGGCGCTATGGAGGCTATTTGCTAATTAGCATAAACACCTGTTCAAGGGGTGGGTAATGATCGATCATAATGATTTTGGTACTCCTCAGATCAAATCTGTGGAGTTTAGAACCAAACGTATGGTGACGGCGTTACGTCTTACTTCGCCACGTCACCACGCCCACTTGCTCCACCCAAAACGAACAGTGCTGGAAAGCTTGTTACACCAACATGTCTTCGGTGACTGGATACAATGTCACGCTGATTAGGTAACAGGGGTCCGATATGGACCGTTCAACGTAAAACTTTACACTTCCTGTTGTCAGGGGGCGTGGCTTAAGTGATGTCATGATTTGACCATACAGTTTTGCAGGGGACCGGATGTGGGTCAATCACTGAATGTTTGATATATTAGACAGTTTTCGTGTAAGAGCTGTAAGCGTTTTGTTTTTCATGGCGAGATGTCCAAATTTGAGGTCTGGCCCCGCCCCTTCAGCATGCATGAAAACGCACAGTTTTGATAACATTTGTTCCCCCGTGCCTTATAAAGAAACTGGCCAAGTTTGAATCAAATCGAGCGAAATCCCTAGGAGGAGTTCGTTGAAATGCAGAGGCTGTAAACGGCCAAAAAGGGGTGAAAATTTGGTCATCGTTCCAAAATGGCCGCCTTACCATTTATCGTACAACATTGGTGCCAGAGGGTTTTCTGTGCATCTTGGTGAGTTGGACAAGTGTACCAAATTTCATGATTCTACGTCAAACTAAGGTCAATGCGGAGGGTATTTTGAATATTTCTAGGGGGCGCTCTTGAGCCGTTTCTGTAGCGATTTGCTAATTAGCATAAACACCTGTTCAAGGGGTGGGCAATGATCGATCATACTGATTTTGGTACTCCTCGGATCAAATCTGTGGATTTTAGAACCAAACGTATGGTGATGGCGTTATGTCTTACTTCGCCACGTCGCCACGCCCACTTGCTCCACCCAAAACGAACAGTGTTGGAATGCTTGTTACACCAACATGTCTTTGGTCACTGGACACAATGTCACGCTGATTAGGTAACAGGGGTCCGATATGGACCTTTCAACGTAAAACTTTACACTTCCTGTTGTCAGGGGGCGTGGCTTAAGTGATGTCATGATTTGACCATACAGTTTTGCGGGGGACCGGATGTGGGTCAATAACTGAAGGTTTGATGTATTAGACTTTTTTCGTGTAAGAGCTGTAAGCGTTTCGTTTTTCATGGCGAGATGTCCAACTTTGACGTCTGGCCCCGCCCCTTCAGCATTCATGAAAACGCACAATTTTGATATCGTTTGTTCCCCCGTGCCTTATGAAGAAACTGGCCAAGTTTGAACCAAATCGAGCGAAATTCATAGGAGGAGTTCGTTCAAATGCGGAGGCTGTAAACGGCCAAAAAGGGGTGAAAATTTGGTCATCGTTCCAAAATGGCCGCCTTACCATTTATTGTACAACATTGGTGCCAGAGGGTTTTCTGTGCATCTTGGTGAGTTGGACAAGTGTACCAAATTTCATGATTCTACGTCAAACTAAGGTCAATGCGGAGGGTATTTTGAAAATTTCTAGGGGGCGCTCTTGAGCCGTTTCTGTGGCGATTTTTGCCACGCCCCCAAAATACGTAATTTTTCACCAGTCCTGACGAGTCCGCCAAATTTGGTGAGTTTTCGTATATGATAAAGCCTCCAAAAGGCCACTTCTTTGGGGGGAAGAAAAAAAAAAAAAAATAATAATAATAATAAACACTACAATTACAATAGGTCCTTGCAGCGCTTCGCTGCTTCGGGCCTAATAATGAAGAAATCGAGCGATTACAATAGGCCTTCAGCAGAGCTTCGCTGCTTCGGGCCTAATAATGAAGAAATCGAGCGATTACAATAGGCCTTCAGCAGAGCTTCGCTGCTTCGGGCCTAATAAACACTACAATTACAATAGGTCCTTGCAGCGCTTCGCTGCTTCGGGCCTAATTAAAGCCGCAAGCGGCGTTGAGGCCCTCGCAGCTTAGCGCCGCTCGGACCTTATTGAGGCGACCGCGCGAGCTCCAGCTCGTCCGCTCGGTCGCCATTTCGAAGTCTCTCGTGTCTACTCCGCACCAGGGGTGCACACGCACAATAAATCTGGTTCAGATCGGATGATGTATCACTTAGATATAACTATAGAAGTAATGTAGGGGGCGCACTTGAGTCAAATGTTAGCCCACCATATCAATGTGTCCACAAGGGCTCACTGATGATGATAAATAAATATGGTTCAGATCGGATGATGTATCACTGAGATATAACAGTTTGAATAATCTAGGGGGCGCTCTGGAGTCATATGTTAGCCCACCATATCAATGTGTCCACAAGGGCTCACTGATGATGCACAATAAATCTGGTTCAGATCGGATGATGTATCACTGAGATATAACTATAGAAATAATGTAGGGGGCGCACTTGAGTCAAATGTTAGCCCACCATATCAATGTGTCCACAAGGGCTCACTGATGATGCACAATAAATCTGGTTCAGATCGGATGATGTATCACTGAGATATAACTGTAGTAATAATATAGGGGGCGCTATGGAGTAAAAATTTACATACCATTATCAATGTGTGTCGAAGTGTTCACTGATAAAGCACAATAAATCTCGTGCAGATCGGATAATGTATCACTAAGATATAACTGTAGTAATAATACAGGGGGCGCTATGGAGTAAAAATTTACATATCATTATGAATGTGTGTAGAAGTGTTCACTGATGAATCATAATAAATCTCGTGCAGATCGGATAATGTATCACTAAGATATAACTGTAGTAATAATATAGGGGGCGCTATGGAGTAAAAAATTACATAACATTATCAATGTGTATAGAAGTGTTCACTGATGAATCACATTAAATCTCGTGCAGATCGGATAATGTATCACTAAGATATAACTGTAGTAATTATTTAGGGGGCGCTATGGAGTAAAAATTTACATACCATTATGAATGTGTGTAGAAGTGTTCACTGATGAATCATAATAAATCTCGTGCAGATCGGATAATGTATCACTAAGATATAACTGTAGTAATAATATAGGGGGCGCTATGGAGTAAAAATTTACATACCATTATCAATGTGTATAGAAGTGTTCACTAATGAATCACATTAAATCTCGTGCAGATCGGATAATGTATCACTAAGATATAACTGTAGTAATAATATAGGGGGCGCTATGGAGTAAAAATTTACATACCATTATCAATGTGTGTCGAAGTGTTCACTGATAAAGCACAATAAATCTCGTGCAGATCGGATAATGTATCACTAAGATATAACTGTAGTAATAATACAGGGGGCGCTATGGAGTAAAAATTTACATACCATTATGAATGTGTGTAGAAGCGTTCACTGATGAATCATAATAAATCTCGTGCAGATTGGATAATGTATCACTAAGATATAACTGTAGTAATAATATAGGGGGCGCTATGGAGTAAAAAATTACATAACATTATCAATGTGTGTCGAAGTGTTCACTGATAAAGCATAATAAATCTCGTGCAGATCGGATGATGTATCACTGAGATATAACTATAGAAATAATGTAGGGGGCGCACTTGAGTCAAATGTTAGCCCACCATATCAATGTGTCCACAAGGGCTCACTGATGATGCACAATAAATCTGGTTCAGATCGGATGATGTATCACTGAGATACAACAGTTTGAATAATCTAGGGGGCGCTATGGAGGCTATTTGCTAATTAGCATAAACACCTGTTCAAGGGGTGGGTAATGATCGATCATAATGATTTTGGTACTCCTCAGATCAAATCTGTGGAGTTTAGAACCAAACGTATGGTGACGGCGTTACGTCTTACTTCGCCACGTCACCACGCCCACTTGCTCCACCCAAAACGAACAGTGCTGGAAAGCTTGTTACACCAACATGTCTTCGGTGACTGGATACAATGTCACGCTGATTAGGTAACAGGGGTCCGATATGGACCGTTCAACGTAAAACTTTACACTTCCTGTTGTCAGGGGGCGTGGCTTAAGTGATGTCATGATTTGACCATACAGTTTTGCAGGGGACCGGATGTGGGTCAATCACTGAATGTTTGATATATTAGACAGTTTTCGTGTAAGAGCTGTAAGCGTTTTGTTTTTCATGGCGAGATGTCCAAATTTGAGGTCTGGCCCCGCCCCTTCAGCATGCATGAAAACGCACAGTTTTGATAACATTTGTTCCCCCGTGCCTTATAAAGAAACTGGCCAAGTTTGAATCAAATCGAGCGAAATCCCTAGGAGGAGTTTGTTGAAATGCAGAGGCTGTAAACGGCCAAAAAGGGGTGAAAAT
Source organism: Garcialebias charrua (assembly GCA_038048925.1). Lineage (NCBI taxonomy): Eukaryota > Metazoa > Chordata > Actinopteri > Cyprinodontiformes > Rivulidae > Garcialebias > Garcialebias charrua. The sequence goes on along the minus strand of JBBPBX010011957.1, from coordinate 2,122 downwards.
TTGGTCATCGTTCCAAAATGGCCGCCTTACCATTTATCGTACAACATTGGTGCCAGAGGGTTTTCTGTGCATCTTGGTGAGTTGGACAAGTGTACCAAATTTCATGATTCTACGTCAAACTAAGGTCAATGCGGAGGGTATTTTGAATATTTCTAGGGGGCGCTCTTGAGCCGTTTCTGTAGCGATTTGCTAATTAGCATAAACACCTGTTCAAGGGGTGGGCAATGATCGATCATACTGATTTTGGTACTCCTCGGATCAAATCTGTGGATTTTAGAACCAAACGTATGGTGATGGCGTTATGTCTTACTTCGCCACGTCGCCACGCCCACATGCTCCACCAAAAACGAACAGTATTGGAATGCTTGTTACACCAACATGTCTTCGGTCACTGGACACAATGCCACGCTGATTAGGTAACAGGGGTCCGATATGGACCGTTCAACGTAAAACTTTACACTTCCTGTTGTCAGGGGGCGTGGCTTAAGTGATGTCATGATTTGACCATACAGTTTTGCGGGGGACCGGATGTGGGTCAATAACTGAAGGTTTGATGTATTAGACTTTTTTCGTGTAAGAGCTGTAAGCGTTTCGTTTTTCATGGCGAGATGTCCAACTTTGACGTCTGGCCCCGCCCCTTCAGCATTCATGAAAACGCACAATTTTGATATCGTTTGTTCCCCCGTGCCTTATGAAGAAACTGGCCAAGTTTGAACCAAATCGAGCGAAATTCATAGGAGGAGTTCGTTCAAATGCGGAGGCTGTAAACGGCCAAAAAGGGGTGAAAATTTGGTCATCGTTCCAAAATGGCCGCCTTACCATTTATTGTACAACATTGGTGCCAGAGGGTTTTCTGTGCATCTTGGTGAGTTGGACAAGTGTACCAAATTTCATGATTCTACGTCAAACTAAGGTCAATGCGGAGGGTATTTTGAAAATTTCTAGGGGGCGCTCTTGAGCCGTTTCTGTGGCGATTTTTGCCACGCCCCCAAAATACGTAATTTTTCACCAGTCCTGACGAGTCCGCCAAATTTGGTGAGTTTTCGTATATGATAAAGCCTCCAAAAGGCCACTTCTTTGGGGGGAAGAAAAAAAAAATAATAATAATTAAAGCTGCAAGCAGCATTGAGGCCCTCGCAGCTTAGCGCCGCTCGGACCTTATTGAGGCGACCTCGTGAGCTCCAGCTGGTCCGCTCGGTCGCCACCTCAAACTCTCTCGTGCCCATCCAGCACCAGTTTGCCAAGAACAATTAGCGAACAACAACAATATATACGTGTTTAGAAGTGCTGACAGATGATACACAGTAAACGTGGAACAGATCACATGATCTAGCAATGAGATGTAACAGTTTGAAAAATAATGTATGGGGCACACTGGAGTCATCTGTTAAACCATAGTATCAAAGTGTGTAGAAGTGATCAGCCCTTTGTGAATAGCAAACAACCCTTTGGGTTGAGAATTAACTTTCTTAACCCTTTGGGTTGTTTTTACAATGGGTGCTAACGATCCATTGTTAAGATGATTGTCATCCATCATGTGAGCAACTGGTTTCAGCAGTCACCAGCAAACTGGTTGATCCACTTTGAGAGGGTGCTAAGACTAAGCTGAATATCAGACTTAGCTTTTTTAGAGTTTTCTACCTGGATTATTGAGCATGTATCAGGGGAAAATTAAACATGTTTTAAAATCAATTTTGGAGCATTTAGAATTGATTCTGAATCGCCAAGACAAAGAATCTAGATTTAAAAAAACGATTTTTTCCCTTCATCCTTATTGACATATAACAGTTTGAATTATGTAGGTGGTGCACTGAAGTCAAAATTTACACATTAATATCAATGTGTTAAGAACTGCTCCCTAATGACGCAGAATAAATCTGGTACAGATCGAATGATGTATCACTGAGATCTAACAGTTTGAATAATCTAGGGACGCTCTAGAGTCATATGTTAATCCACAATATCAATGTGTATAGACGTGCTCACTGATGAAGTACAATAAATCTCGTGCAGATCGGATAATGTATCTCTGAGATATACCACGCTGAACAAGTTTCTGGTGTTATCTCACATGCTAATGGGTGATGCTAATGCTAAGCTAACTAGCATGCTAGGCTAACAC
>JBBPBX010011956.1:38859-54954 GCA_038048925.1 Garcialebias charrua | reverse complement strand
TGGACAGCTGATATAAAGATAAATGAGACAACACTAACATTTAAACTTGATACAGGTGCAGACGTCACAGCCATGGCTCAGAAAGATTTGAACAGACTGTTTCCCAGTGCTGAAAAACCTGCTCTTCTCAAACCAGTGAAACCTCTGTTAGGCCCTGGCCGAACACCACTGGATGTTGCAGGGTACACAAAATTACAGCTGTTACAGGGACAAGAGTACAACAGAAAAGGTCTATGTTGTTAAGAACCTCACCACACCACTGCTTGGACTTCCTGCCATCACAGCTCTTGGTCTTTTGGTGCGTGTGAACTCTATATCAATGGACACTGTAAAAACTGTGTACCTCAGGCTCTGCACTGGACTAGGTGAGGTGCAGCACACATACCACATTAAACTCAAACCTGATGTGGTTCCATACCCAGGTAAATCCCTCTGGACAGCAGACACATTGTCCCGTTCACCAATTAAAAGACAGATGTCCCAGTTCGACAAAGAACTGATGGAGGACACTGACATCTATGTGGACAACATCATTGCAACTCTGCCAGTTAGTTCTTCATATTAGGACACACTTAAAGAACAGCTGCAGAGTGACAACATTTGTGCATGGGTCATGGAGATGTGCACACAAGGATGGCCAACTCATGCAAACCAGGAACCACTGCTAAGAAATTACTGGCCGGAACGTGCCACTCTCACTGTGAAAGATGGCTTGTTACTTAAAGACTCACGACTTGTTATTCCCTCAATGATGCGCAATGCTGTGCTGGAAAAGCTTCATCAGGGACATCAAGGGGTTGTTAAGTGCAAAGCCCGGGCTCGTCAGTCAGTGTGGTGGCCCGGACTCAGTCAGCAAATAAATGAAATGGTGTTAAAATGTAGAACATGTATACAGGAAAGGCACAACCATAGTGAACCACTCATGCCTTCCTAACACCCTGCACGCCCATGGCAAAAATTGAGCACAGATCTTTTTGAGTTGGGAGGGAAACAGTACCTTCTTGTCGTGGACTATTTTTCTAGATATGTTGAAATTGCTCTTCTAAATGGGACAAAAACAAACAACATCATAATTAATCTTAAGTCCATTTTTGCCCGACATGGTATTCCTGAGGTCCTAATGTCAGATAATGGACCACAGTATTCTGGGCGAGTCTTTGAGTCTTTTGCTGCCTCATATGGGTTTGAGCACATCACCAGCAGCCCAAGATTTCGGCAGAGTAATGGGGAAGTGGAGCGCTCAGTACAGACTGTGAAAAACCTGTTAAAGAAAGCAGCAGATCCCTATTTAGCTCTTCTTGCTTATAGAGCTACACCGCTGCAGAATGGATACAGCCCTGCAGAGCTCTTAATGGGCCGAAGATTGCGCACAACGCTACCAGCACTTCCCTCTACTTTGAATCCTGCACTGCCAGACAGTGTCGACCTGGCTCAAAAGGAGAGTCAAAGGAGGAGGATGGACATGGCTAACTTCAACAGGCGCCATCGGGCCAAACCTTTGTGTGACCTATCACCGGGAGAACAAGTTTGGGTTACAGATGCAAAAACACCTGGGACTGTGATCCAAAGTCCTGCCACACCAAGATCCTACATGGTGGATTTACCCCAGGGATCAGTGAGGCGCAATCGTTTGCATTTGATCCCATTACATTCAACTTTGCAGGATGAGACTGAGAAAATGGGGTTGACTGAAGTTCCTACAGAGCAGTCTTCATCAGCTGTGTCATCATCTGTTACTCCTGTAAAAACTGCTGTTGTGAGGACAAGATCAGGGAGAATAGTTATAAAGCCTTCTAAACTGGACCTTTAAGAGTGAGAAGGAAAAAGAGAGAGAGAGAAAAAAAAGTTAGAGTTAAGGACTGATAGTTGAAAAAACAGGTTGTATTTAAGTTACAGTTATGTTATGTTTTGTTATGTGTTCCTAGCCTGTAAAAGAAAATGAAAAAAAAATATGTTAACGGGTTCCCTATTTGTTAAAAGGGGAGATGTGGTGTTCATGTGGTGTTCATGGTGTTCCCTTCTCCGCAAGCTGAAAAGGGCTGGAGCTTCAACCTCCATCATGTGCACCTTCTACAGGGGAGCCATAGAAAGTGTCCTGACCAGCTGCATCACTGTGTGGTTTGGTGCATGCACTGCATCCTGCCGCAAGAGCCTCCAGCGCATCGTGAAAGCAGCTGAGAAGATCGTCGGCACCTCCTTGCCCTCACTGCAGGACTTACACAGCAAACGCCTCACTCGGAAAGCCCACTGCATGGCAGGTGATCCCACACACCCACTACACAGCCGCTTTAGACTGCTGCCATCAGGGAGGAGACTGAGGAGTCTCCAGGCTCGAACCAGCAGACTGAGAGACAGCTCTGTTCATCAGGCAGTCAGAATGCTAAACACTCTGCCTGCTCTGCCTCCCCTCCCATTTGAACTGCCTTAACACAAAAAACTTTCTCACACATTACCACACAACACAAAGATTTTAACACTGGACTCTGTGTCATCAAACGGGTTATTCACTAAACTCTCGGTCATGTGTTCATTCAGTTTGCACTACTTCTCATATTTGCACTAATGTTTGTATTACATTACTGCCTATAGTCATACTGCTGTTTACATTCACTGTTTACATTTATTAATACTGTTTACATTTATTACTACTGCTTTACATTTATTACTACTGTTTACATTTACACTACTTTTATCTACACTTATACAACATTAGTATGTTACTAGGTCACTAGAAGTCAGTAATCAACTGCTAAAAAAATCAAAAACTTTCAGCTTACCTCAATATTAGGCATGTAACGAGATCTTGTTGTACACTGAAAAAACTGTGAATAGAGGTTACTTAAAAAACCTTAGGTAACAAAGTGACAATTAATATTATTAAGTAGATTTTAATTTCAAAAAGTTTATGTAAAATAAAGAGAAAATGGTAATTAAATTTAATTAAAAAAACTAAGTAGATTTTAATTACATTAAACTGTACATTTATGTAGGATTTAGGAATAAATTCTCAAATTTATGGTTAAAATGACTAGGAATATTACTTTGAATTTACTATTAATTTAGGGAAAATGGTAATTAAATTTAATTAAAAAACTAAGTAGATTTTAATTACATTAAACTGTACATTTATGTAGGATTTAGGAACAAAATCTCAAATTTATGGTTAAAATGACTAATTTTTAATGCAAAATTTAATTTAAATTAATATATAAGGAACATTACTTTGAATTTACTATTAATTTAGGGAAAAATGACTAAAATTAAATATTCATTACAAAGAAATTATTTTTTTGTGTGTTTTTTAAGTGGAACTCAATTTGTAATCATTAAATTTTCCAAACAACCTACATTAATAATCATTGAATAATAAGATAAATTTGCATTATTTAACCTCTTCTCTTGATTAAAATTCATTTGTTTAACAAAGAAAACAATAAGTGGAAAATAAAACAATTACAATTTTTTTCTGCTAAATTTCACTTGTACAGTACATATAATATTCTTCTAATTTTCTAAATACTTTAAAGTGTTTTTACTGGGTTGCACAAATTATCACACATAGATAACAACATAAACATTTATTTCTTGAACATCATTTTGGTTCTTTCAAAGTGGCAAAATATAGCAACATAAAATAATCTACATGTGTAGACAATATAAAGTGGCTTTGTTTACATGTCATTAAAAAAGTTACTTCAAACAAATGCTAAATCAATTTTGTGAAGAAGAAATGAGATGCTAAAATACATAATTAATTACTAATTTCACCATTAACAGCCAGAGTATTTTTACTGTTTCTCTTATTTGTGTTACTTCTTAATGACTGACTAACAAAAAATGTAGTTTTTCTTATCTGAATAACTCAATATAAATGCTGAACAAATATTTACCACTTGTGTACATTGTGTATTAACAACAAAAATCAACCTTTTTGAAATGTATGAGAAAAACTGCAAACATCTAAGTGGAATAAACATTTCCACAGCTGCAGGAGTTGATTGTCCAAAATATTTTACACTTTGTTTGGAAACAGATCCTGGATACAAGTGGCTGAAAGGGGCTTCCTTCATGGGGGGGGGGGCACTCAGTCTTAGAGATTGGGTAAGGAGCTCCATCATCCAGGGGGAGCTTGGTGTAAAGCCGCTGTTCCGCAGTATCAAAAGAGTCAGTTGAGGAGTTTCATCTGATCTGGACACCACCCTTTGGAGGTTTTCTGGGTACGTCTGTCTGGTGACAAAAGACAGACAGGTGAGTCAGGAGAGGCAGCTGAATTATATAAAAAGAAATAAAAAAAGAAAAGAAAATATTGTTACCTTTATGAAGGAGCAGGTGATGCAGAAGGTGCTGGTGACAAAAGACAGACAGGTGAGTCAGGAGAGGCAGCTGAGTTATATAAAAAGAAATAAAAAAAGAAAAGAAAATATTGTTACCTTTATGAAGGAGCAGGTGATGCAGAAGGTGCTGGTGACAAAAGACAGACAGGTGAGTCAGGAGAGGCAGCTGAGTTATATAAAAAGAAATAAAAAAAAGAAAAGAAAATATTGTTACCTTTATGAAGGAGCAGGTGATGCAGAAGGTGCTGGTGACAAAAGACAGACAGGTGAGTCAGGAGAGGCAGCTGAATTATATAAAAAGAAATAAAAAAAGAAAAGAAAATATTGTTACCTTTATGAAGGAGCAGGTGATGCAGAAGGTGCTGGTGACAAAAGACAGACAGGTGAGTCAGGAGAGGCAGCTGAATTATATAAAAAGAAATAAAAAAAGAAAAGAAAATGTTGTTACCTTTATGAAGGAGCAGGTGATGCAGAAGGTGCTGGTGACAAAAGACAGACAGGTGAGTCAGGAGAGGCAGCTGAATTATATAAAAAGAAATAAAAAAAGAAAAGAAAATGTTGTTACCTTTATGAAGGAGCAGGTGATGCAGAAGGTGCTGGTGACAAAAGACAGACAGGTGAGTCAGGAGAGGCAGCTGAATTATATAAAAAGAAATAAAAAAAGAAAAGAAAATATTGTTACCTTTATGAAGGAGCAGGTGATGCAGAAGGTGCTGGTGACAAAAGACAGACAGGTGAGTCAGGAGAGGCAGCTGAATTATATAAAAAGAAATAAAAAAAGAAAAGAAAATATTGTTACCTTTATGAAGGAGCAGGTGATGCAGAAGGTGCTGGTGACAAAATACAGACAGGTGAGTCAGGAGAGGCAGCTGAGTTATATAAAAAGAAATAAAAAAAGAAAAGAAAATATTGTTACCTTTATGAAGGAGCAGGTGATGCAGAAGGTGCTGGTGACAAAAGACAGACAGGTGAGTCAGGAGAGGCAGCTGAATTATATAAAAAGAAATAAAAAAAGAAAAGAAAATATTGTTACCTTTATGAAGGAGCAGGTGATGCAGAAGGTGCTGGTGACAAAAGACAGACAGGTGAGTCAGGAGAGGCAGCTGAATTATATAAAAAGAAATAAAAAAAGAAAAGAAAATATTGTTACCTTTATGAAGGAGCAGGTGATGCAGAAGGTGCTGGTGACAAAAGACAGACAGGTGAGTCAGGAGAGGCAGCTGAATTATATAAAAAGAAATAAAAAAAGAAAAGAAAATATTGTTACCTTTATGAAGGAGCAGGTGATGCAGAAGGTGCTGGTGACAAAAGACAGACAGGTGAGTCAGGAGAGGCAGCTGAGTTATATAAAAAGAAATAAAAAAAGAAAAGAAAATATTGTTACCTTTATGAAGGAGCAGGTGATGCAGAAGGTGCTGGTGACAAAATACAGACAGGTGAGTCAGGAGAGGCAGCTGAATTATATAAAAAAGAAATAAAAAGAAAAGAAAATGTTGTTACCCTAATGCATGCTCAATAATCCAGGTAGAAAAATCCAAAAAAGCTAAGTCTGGTCCTCTGGACATTCAAAAAACAAAACAAAACAAAGCAAAAAAAAATTTAGAAACGTTTCATCTACGTTAAATCTCAGGAAGTCCAACATTTCACTGATCACATCAACTCTGTGGATAAATATATCAAGTTCACACGAGAAGATGTAGTAAAAAATGGCAGGTTGGCTTTCTTGGACACAAGTTAGGAGTCATCAGAACAGTATCACAGAGCAGACAGCGTCCCCACTAACTCAGGAGCCAGACAGAAGGAGAAATCACACACAAAACAGGCTCTAGAGAAATGTGGATATCCTAACTGGGCCTTCCTGAAAGCAGAGAAGAAACCCAAACAGGACTCCAGCCAGCCATCAGGTGAAAAGAAGGAACCCAGACCCAGACCAGTGGTCATTCCAGATGTTGCGGGAGTTTCAGAGACATTGAGACGTTTATTTTCTAAACACAACGTCGCAGTGGCTTTTAAACAACAAAATACATTACGGCAAAGACTGGTTCATCCCAAAGATCCAGTCCCCCAGCACAAACAGAGTAATATTGTGTATGTTGTTCAGTGTCAGGAGGGCTGTGATCAGTCTTACATCGGGGAAACTAAACAGCCACTGGCCAAAAGGATGGCCCAGCACAGAAGATCAACATCATCAGGTCAGGACTCTGCAGTCTACACTCATCTCCAGGCCAGCGGTCACTCTTTCAGGGATGAAGATGTTCACATCCTTGATAGAGAGGAACGATGCAGTGTTTCCCCTACATAACTTGCCATGGCGGGGTGGGGTGGGGGTGGGTGGGGGGTGACGGACAGAGACACGTCCTGAGCTGCGCAGACGTTGTTGCAGTTTCTTGGGCTTGTTTTGAAAGTAAATTCGCTTAATTGGGCTTGTTATTATTTGTTCTTTATTATTTGTCTAGAGCAGGGGTCTGCAACCTTTTCGATCCAAAGAGCCATTTCTGCTCCTTTGTTCACTAAATTAAACGTGACCGGAGCCACAACACCTGCTGCAACTGGGATTTTCAACTGGTGGCCCACGGACCACTTTTAGTTTGTTGGAGGACGTTTTTCTGGCCAGCAGGAGTGACTTTATAAAACTTAACATTTCTAATAATTTTTAACATTTACTGATATTTTTACATTTTAAGATAAAATAAAAGACAAGATTCTTGTAAAGAAGGAAAAATTAATATAGTTTTGCCCAGTTTCTAAAAACTAAAACGATAAACTATGCAGGCCTATGTGATTTATTTTTTTAACTGTAGAAAAATTAGGTATCCTACTTAAAAGAAATAAAGCATAAAGTGAAAGTATGTTTTACTCCTTGTAATGTAGGAAAACTTCTAAAACTAACCCTTCCAGTTGTTATAAGAACCAATAAAATTCAGTTTTATGTCAGTTTTGGTCAAAGCTTAAAAGAACCGCTGCAGAGGGACCAAAAAGCTGCATGTGGCTCCTGAGCCGCAGGTTGCAGACCCCTGGTCTAGAGTGACAAGACCACGTTAAAATGAGCTCCAATAAGTGGAGGAAATATGGGAAAAAAATAATAAAGAATGGGAGAAAGAGCACACACTTAAAGCATGATTCAGGATAGAGATTAAAGAAAGTTCTTTGTTGACTTAGCTTACTATGAGTTTGCTGTTTAATATTTATTTTATTTTTTAATTTGTATGCATCCTTTATGATTGACTGTTGTTGTCGTTGTCCACTGTTGTCATCACTCTTAGTTTAAAATTCAGGTCTCTCTGGTAAATGAGTCCCAGAGGCTCATTGGGAATAATTTGTATAAATATGCCAAATGTATTTGTATTTTTTAGAGTGGATATGTTCTTCAAAGTCTTTAGCATAATTTTGCTCTTTATATGTAATGTCATAATAACTGTATGTTTATACTGTTTAAAAACGGACCCTGTTTTACACAATGGGGTGGGTTGCCTGTTGGGCTTGTTTTGGGCTTGATTTCATGGGGCTGGTCGCTTGTTTCTGTCACGATATATTGGCAGATAGAGACAAAGCCGAAAGTGCGCAGTTTTAAGAGCAGAGGAGAGACAAACATTTCAGCCGCGCTCAGTTTTATTTATTTATTTTCCGGTGGAGAAGGTGAGAGCTGTGTGTGTGTGTGTGTGTGGAGCCGCGCGCAGTAGGAGCCGAGCAGAGGAGCCACGTGTTCGTTTTTTTTTTTCCCCATCCGTGGGGATGAGAAACGTGAGCCGTGCGCGTGTGTGTGTGGTGGGTGGGTTTGAACACTCAGCTGACACAGCTGAGTGTTCAGCATGAGGCTGCTTTTATGTTTTATTTCAGCTAGTGCACCTGCAGTGCGAGCTGCTAGTTTAGCATTACGTCAGTGCCGACAGGTGTTTGGAGCGTTGGGTAGGCGGGGCGCTCGGTTCTGTTGAGGGGGCGGGGCGCCCCGCCTATATAATGGTAGGGGAAACACTGCGATGGTTTGAGAGAGGAGTAAAGGAGGCCATCTTTGTGAAAAGAAACCGTCCATCATTAAACAGAGGTGGAGGCCTCCGGGTTCAACTGTCCCCCTCTTACAATGCTGTTATTGCTAGTATCACTCAGCCCTCTGTGAATAGCAAACAACCATCAGGGTGTTAACGATCCATCATCAGGCTGATGGTCCTCCTTGATCATGTGAGCAGCTGGTTTCGGCTGTCATCAGCCAACCGGTTGATCCACTGTGGGAAGGGGCTATTTATAAGACTGAGCTGAACACAGCTTCTCAGACTGAGGAAGTCTTTCGGACGAAAGACGAAACGTTTCTACAGTTTTTTTTTTTGCTTTGTTTTGTTTTTTGAATGTCCAGAGGACCAGACTTAGCTTTTTTGGAAAATGTTGTTACCTTTATGGAGGAGCAGGTGATGCAGAAGGTGCTTGGTGATGCTGGTACAGGTGAATGAGGAGGGGCAGGCAGGTGAGTCCAGAAAGGCAGCTGAAGTGGAGCTCCCTGATCTGCTATACTCTTGGGCACGCGCCCAGCCTGAGCAAAGACGAACGCTTGATAAATTACTGTCAAATTCAGAATACAGTTTAATGTGTAATATAATCTTAATTTAATATTTAATCTAAATAAACAACATTTTTTACAATAAATAAACTATACTAACAATAATAGAAATCTTTGTTTGTTTGATGTTTGATGAGCTGTTCACCCAATACACAGATGTAATGTTAATTATTTCATGACACTCACTGTGCAGGGTCTGAATAATCCAGGCATCTTCGTGCAGAACAGCTGTGTCATGGAAATCTAGTAAGATCAAAAAAGAGGTACATCTTCACTTAGGTTTATGGATTAAAGCTAACTGTGAAACAGTTCAATCACAACATATCCACTAATACAATTTCACACATTTAATATGATCAGACAAACTACTGTAAACACTCCAACAATGACCTCATCAGTTCAACAGAATCACAGGACCTGTGCAATGTAACAAAGGTTTAATCTGTTACAATGTTCAATATTTTTCACCTGCTCATTGTGAAGTTTTAAAATGACTTCTGTCTGAATAAGGTCATCAGATGAGGTAGACATATATTAACTTGCAGCTGCATGATAAAAAACTTGCAGAATTGTTCATTTGTTTGAAGATTACTCACCCACCCTAGTTATATTGTTTACATAGTTTCAGGGACACGTTGGCTCAAATTTTTTGTGCTTCATCTTCTGACTCTCATCATATTCTATCAAGTGGAAACCTCAGATGAAACAGTTAGATGTTCCCACCGCTAGTTAGAACGACTGTGTGTCATGTTTTGAAGCATAAAGAGACCAAGTAGGACCTCACTGCAGCAGAAACCTGTAGTTTTAACAGACCTTAGAAAGCCAAAACACTTCCACACTGACGAATTAGTCTTTCCTCTCTAATCAGTGATGTCATCGCTTTCTCTTCGCGTGTGAAACTTTGTTCAATCACATTCTGACGGACATGGGCACTCGTTTGAAGTGAAAACTACGCTCGTCGAAGGTTAGCCTAGCCTGCTACCGCCTGCTGGAAGCTGCGAGATCTACGTCACCACGCACTTACGTATTTGTGTCACAGCTTTTTCTGTCCGGGCGCTTCAAGCCGAACAGGAAAAGCGTCAGTGAAAGGCTGTAAAATCCTATCGAAATAATCGTTAAATAAAAACTTAGCCCCTGTATCAACTTATTCCTTGAATTTTCAATAATCAGATTAATGTTTTCAGAGCCTCTCTCTATTTGATTCTTTATTACGTATTTGTGTCACAGCTTTTTCTGTCCGGGCGCTTCAAGCCGAACAGGAAAAGCGTCAGTGAAATGCTGTAAAATCCTATCGAAATAATCGTTAAATAAAAACTTAGCCCCTGTATCAACTTTTTCCTTGAATTTTCAATAATCAGATTAATGTTTTCAGAGCCTCTCTCTATTTGATTCTTTATTATTAATCCCAAGGGAGACTGCGTGCTCGCTAGCTAGCACGCTAGTTAGCAGACTCATGGCGTCTACTGCAGCCAGAAATAAACTTTATTTACGCCGCAAACAGCCAGCTCTTGTTACCAGTTACGATACACAGCTCCTACAACAATTCTAAATGTACAAAAAAAATGCTCAGGACTGAATATTTAATTGACTGACCATTTCACTGTCACATAATGTTACTAAAAATCAGCAAATAGACTGATATATATATTAACCCGCTTTCCATCAGCTAAAATAAGCGCATATTAACAGTTTACTTACAGTGCAACACGTTCTTGATCTGCCGAAGTAAAGGAACAACTGTAAAGCTTTACAAAGTGAGCCTCTACTTCATGCCATTTTGCTTAAAATACACATTACAGTGCTCATTATTATCTAGTTTTGACTTAAAACATTGTTTAGAGCTTTTTTCTCAAAAATACTATACACTGTTGTTCAAAATTTTATTGTACATTCCAAAGATTGTCTTACCTCTGACAAAATGGATGGTCCAGTCCACTTCTGAAGCATGTGTGTGCACATGGCAGAATGTGCAGCCAAGATGGCGGAAGTGTAGAGTAATTAAAATCAAAGTGCTTTAATTAGTAAAATCTATTAGATTTAAAAATCTTCATATTTTTCTATTAAAATATGCTAAAGATATCGTTGCTTATTTTACCGTAAAAAAATATAAGTAAATTTAAATTACTTAACATCTCAAAAATGTTGAATTTTGCTTACACTGAATTAAAACCATGCATATGCATTTTTACTGAGTAACAGTTACTATCAGTGGCCTATTAGATACTACTTAACCCCAATCACACTTTTTTCAGTGTAGGGCTGTGCGATATGACGATATATATCGTGGGGACGATAGAAACGTGTCTATCGTGCTACTTTCCTTCTATCGTCTCTATCGTGATAAATAAGAATAAAAAAATAACTGTCGCAAAGAAGCTTCATATGGGGTTTTGCGAGATGACGGCGCTGCTTTATGTTTGACGCACGCGCGGGTTTGCGACACATGCTTTACGTTGTTAAACTCGAGAGCAACAGAGCCGCAGGCGCATGAAGCCGGTGTCTCAACAAGGAGAAAACAGCTGCACAGGCAGCCCAAGAAGAATAACTTTTACCAAAAAGAGGGGGAAGCTCACCTTGTTAGCTTCCATTATTTCGCTCCGCTGAAACTCGGAGACAAAATGGACACGAACCCAGAGTCCGAACTCGGGTCCAGTTAACCAATACTGTACAAAACAGACCAGAGACACAACAGAACCGGAATCAAACGCAACGTTTTCTCTTTTCTGTTTCTTGCTTTGTTTACTCAAACTTCAGAGCATATTTCTTCTTCATGAGTTTCATTAGCAGCTGTTGTTTTACCGCCACCTGCAGGAAAAATTTGGACCAAAGTAGAAAAGGAGTTGTTTGTTTAAATCAAAAAAAGGCGTTCAATACAGAGAGTTGTTTGTTTGTTTGTTTGTTAGTTTATTCATTTTATAATATGAAATACAACAATTAACGTATTCATAATAGAAAAAAATTAAAAATGCAATGAAAGGTAGCAGATGAAGAATAAATCTTATTAAATCTGCTCCTTATTCATCTAATAACAGTTCAAACAATATTTTCTATAATAACAAAATAAGTAAATAACTCAGTCAATTTTCAATTCACATATATCACACATTAAATTAGATTCATTTATTTTTTTTAGCAATTCATTTTTTACCAGTTTCTTAAATACAAGGAATGATTTGGCTTCCTTAACATTTGTCATTTGGCATTAAGTCATTCCATAATCGTACTCCTTGAATTAAGGTAGATCTTAGGTAGATCTAGTTTCTACTTTGGTCCAAATTTCCTTGTTCTTTTTGTTCACATTCTTATAATTGTAACTATCTGTAGTAAAATAATAAAATAAAAAAACTTTGGTCCAAATTTTTCCTGTACACACACACACACACACATCGTGTTGTATATATCGTGATATATATCGTTATCGTGATATAAAAAAGTCCATATCGTGATATATGATTTTTTCCATATCGCCCAGCCCTAGAAGGCAGTAGGACCTGATGACATACCAGTGGATGTTTGGAAATGTCTTGGAGAGATGGCAGTGAGGTTTTTGACGCAAATATTCAATGGCATATTTGAGGGTGAGAAATGCCTGAGGAATGGAGAAGAAGTGTGCTGGTGCCCATTTTTACGAACAAGGGTGATGTACAGAGTTGTAGCAACTACAGAGGAATTAAGTTGATGAGCCGCACGATGAAGCTCTGAGAGAGAGTTGTGGAAGCAAGACTTAGACGAGAGCTGACTATCTGTGAGAAGCAGTATGGTTTCATGCCAAGAAAGAGCACCACAGATGCCATCTTTGCTTTGAGGATGTTGATAGAGAAGTACAGAGAGGGTCAGAAAGAACTCCATTGTGTCTTTGTGGATTTAGAAAAAGCATATGACAGGGTGCCGAGGGAGGAGGTGTGGTATTGCATGAGGAAATCTGGAGTGGCAGAGAAGTATGTTAGACTGGTACAGGACATGTATGAAGACAGCAGGACAGTGGTGAGATGTGCTGTAGGAGTGACAGATAGCTTCAAGGTGGAGGTGGGATTGCATCAAGGATCGGCTCTGAGCCCCTTCTTGTTTGCTCTGGTGATGGACCGACTAACAGATGAGGTCAGGCAGGAATCCCCATGGACTATGATGTTTGCAGATGACATTGTGATCTGTGGTGAGAACAGGGAACAAGTGGAAGAGAACTTGGAGAGGTGGAGGTGCGCGCTTGAAAAAAGAGGAATGAAAGTCAGCCATAGTAAGACAGAGTACATGTGTGTGAATGACAGGGAGACAGGTGGAGCAGTGAGGCTACAAGGATCAGAGGTCACAAAAGTGCAGGACTTAAAGTACCGTACTTGGAGTGTAGTAAAGAGGTGAAAAGAGAGTCCAGGCAGGATGGAGTGGATGGAGAAAAGTTTTGGGAGTGATTTCTTACAAAAGAGTGTCAGCAAAGGTCAAAGAAAAAGTTTACAAGACAGTTGACCAGCTATGTTGTATGTTCTGGAGACAGTGGCAATGACAACAACAAAAAAACAGGAGAAAGAACTGGAAGTGGCAGAAATGAAGATGTTGAGGTTCTCCTTAGGAGTGACAAGGATGGATCAGATAGGAATGTGATCATCAGTGGTACAGCACATGTTGAAGAACTGGGAGATGGTTTGGACATGTCCAGAGAAGGGACAGTGGGTATTAGTGCTGGGCGATATGACGATATATATCGTGAGGATGATAGAAACGTGTCTATCGTGCTACTTGCCTTCTATCGTCTCTATCGTTTATAAAATAATTGTATTAATTATTCATGCAAATAAATAAAGTAGGTTACGATGAAATGTATTGGTGTTGTCACTTTGCTTAAACTCAGTTTATAGATGTGATAAATAAGAATAAAAAAATAACTTTCGCAAAGAAGCTTCATATTGTGGTTTTGCGACATGACAGCGCTGCTTTATGTTTGACGCATGCGCGGGTTTGCGACACATGCTTTACGTTGTTAAACTCGAGAGCAATGGAGATGCAGGGGCATGAAGCCGGTGTCACAACAAGGAGAAACAGCTGCACAGGCAGCCCAAGAAGAAGAACTTTTACCAAAAAGAGGGGGAACGTCTGTTATTTGGCTACATTTTGGATTCAAAAAGTCTGACACGGAGCAGAAAATGGTAATCTGCAAACTTTGTCACAACGCCGTTCCCTCGCCCGACGCCAACACAACCAACACAACCAAACCACAACACAAACCAAATACTAAATTAATTGTGGTATATCGTGATATATGTCGTTATTGCAATATAAAAAAAAGTCCATATTGTGATATATGATTTTTTTCCATATCGCCCAGCACTAGTGGGTATATTGGCAGAAGGATGTTAGAAATGCAGCTGCCAGGAAGAAGACAAAGAGGAGATATATGGATGCAGTTAGAGAGGACATGGAGGTAGTTGGAGTGAAGACAGAGAGAGATGGAGGAGGATGACTCGCTGTAGTGACCCCTGAAGAGGGAAAATCCGAAAGAACAAGTTTTCTGTGATTTAAGTTGATAAAATTTCTGTTGTGTTTATTCAAATCTTGTAATATTTATACATGAAATGTTCATCCTGTCTAAATTTGTTGTCTGGTGTTATTTACTCTTCAGCAGAAAGACACAGGAAAGGAAACCGTTAACGAAGAGACAACTGCCAAAATTGTACCCAATGAAGCTCAAACTACAACAGTTGTAAATCACACGTCAAGCAGCCCTCAGCCTAAAGAAAATGAAACCCCAAATTCATTCACTAATGATATCATCATGGATCAAGGTAGGAAAAAATGGAGCGTTTTGGTTCTTGAGTTGACAGAAGGATTTAATCTAAACATAACATACAGGTACTCAACTTAAACATATGCAATTCAAGTAAATATTTTGTTTATATGCACAGCTGTAAATAAAGCTAACAGTTAGCATCTTGCATTTGTTCTTAAGTCTGCTTCATTTGTTTTCAGATTCTGAAGCTTTTGAACAGTCTCCAACAAAGGATCACTCTAAAACAGCAATCAAGTCTGTTTCTTTAGCTGCTGCAGTGAAGAAGAACAAACTGCAGCCTGGAGACGAAGACATCAGAACAGATGAAACTGAGGCAAAGACCAGCAAAGATCTGAATAATAATCTGACTGAGGATAAAGACATGGAGGTGATGGATGCTCATGACGAAGGAGCTCAGACAAGAGGTAAATGTCAGGTTCTCTGGCATATGTTTTTTTTTTTCATCCATACAGTAGAATCAGAGAAGTAAGAAATTATTTCAGTTTGCTTTTTTCTAGATAATACCTTGAAATCAGTTGCATGCCAGGATATATATATATATATATGTACGGCTTCGAGGCGATTCTGGTCCACCATCCGGCGTCTCAGGGGGGGAAAGAGGTACGAGACCAACACCATTTATGGTGGAGGTGGCGTGCTGCTGACCTCAACTCGGGATGNTATATGTATATGTATATATGTATATGTATATATGTATATGTATATATATGTATATGTATATGTATATATGTATGCATACAACATGCATGCATACAGTACATACATACATGCACACATACATACATTCATTCCCCGAGTTATGATGGAGATCCGTTCCTGCGTCGTAAAGCGAATTTCGACGTAAGTCGGAAAATACGTCCAAAATGCACCTTATACGTACAGTACTGTATTTTACCAAGCACTTAGCCTATCCTAACACAGTGCCCTACATAATTATCAAAAAACACATACATTTGAGAGCCATAATGAATGGAAAAAAGAGTTAATTTCCTACTCTGGACTGCTGGTGAAGCCATTTCCTCCGTCCCTCCTCCGGATTCTTCATTCGTTTACGTTGTAAAACCGCCGTCCATAAAACAGCTACTTTTCCACAGCTGCTGCCTGTCCAGCTTGCTCCAACAAGTTTTGTTTTGGTTTGTGAATGTCCAGAGGACCAGATTTTTAGCTTTTTTTAGAGACTGCAGGGCAAGCTGTAGCCTTCACAGCTAGCTTTTTTTAGAGACTGCAGGGCAAGCTGTAGCCTTCACAGCTAGTAAACGGAAACCGGAAACTGCGTAAATTGGCTTCAAAATAAAACTTTTCAAATTTTATTTTATTTTTTTTAATGGAGATGCGTGTCTACTCATAACCACGAAACGTCGTAACTCGAGGCCGTCGTAAGTCGAGGACTACCTGTATATATATGTATATGTATATATATATATATATATATA
>JBBPBX010011956.1:0-38832 GCA_038048925.1 Garcialebias charrua | reverse complement strand
CGCAGTGAAGCGGGCGCTGTACCGGTCTGTCGTGGTGAAGAGAGAGCTGAGTCAAAAGGCAAAGCTCTCAATTTACCGATCGATCTACGTTCCCACCCTCATCTATGGTCATGAGCTTTGGGTTATGACCGAAAGAACAAGATCTCGGATACAAGCGGCTGAAATGAGTTTTCTCCGCAGGGTGGCTGGACTCTCCCTTAGAGATAGGGTGAGAAGCTCAGTCATCCGGGAGGGACTCGGAGTAGAGCCGCTGCTTCTCCACATCGAGAGGAGCCAGTTGAGGTGGCTCGGGCATCTGGTTAGGATGCCTCCTGGACGCCTCCCTGGTGAGGTGTTCCGGGCATGTCCCACCGGGAGGAGACCCAGAGGAAGACCCAGGACACGCTGGAGGGACTATGTTTCTCGGCTGGCCTGGGAACGCCTTGGGATTCCCCCGGAGGAGCTGCTCCAAGTGGCTGGGGAGAGGGAAGTCTGGGCCTCCCTACTTAGGCTGCTACCCCCGCGACCCGACCCCGGATAAGCGGAAGAAGATGGATGGATGGATGGATGGATGATTTATAATAATTGATGATTTATAATAATTTATATTTTATAATAATTTATGTTTTATAATAATTTATAATTTATAATAATATATATTTTTTAATAATTTATGATTTATAATAATTTATGATTCATAATAATATATGTATATACTGTATATACCGTATATAGTTTCTTTGTTTGGTGTGCAGAAAGTTTCTAGGTTGTCCTGGTGCCTACTTAAAATGTTGCCATAAACTTTATTGAATGAATCTGACTGTGATGGAAATTATGTTTGACTTTATTGAAAGTAAACAGCAGTTTGCTCTTCTAGAAGCTGACCCAGGCATGGAGGGTATGTTGATTGATCAAGTGATGCCAGATGAGACACTTGTAGGTCAGAAACCTGAAGAACCAGAGGAATATGATGCAGATGATCAGGTGGTGGGTGGAATGGATTTGGAGAAAGAACAGAGGGGTAAACAAGCTGAAAATATAGGTACATGTGACGATTTACAGATTTAGACTAATATAATCTGTGAATTATAGTTATAGTTTGTTTGGAAGATGGGATTTAAATGTGAGAAATAAATGACGTGTTTTTTTTTACATTTTAATATCTGTTAGACAAGGACATGGAGGAGGAGCTGGCTGACTACAATGGGGATGATGAAAATGAAGGAGAGTTTGAAGCAGACAAACAAGAAGCACTTGCTCAAATCTAAGGTACATGTTGAAACTAACCAATGCATTTCTGGCTGGGATTCAGCAGCAGTCTGTTTTTTCAGATTATTATTATGCAAAAAGCCCAACCCAACATTTCTAAACCGCTGAAAAAGCAGAAGGCTCATCCTCAACTCTGCAGCCATTTTTCTTGCTGAGCAATCAGAGCATTTTACTAACCGACTTCAATCTTTTGTCTTCTAGAGATGGAGCTGATTAACAATACTGCACATCAGAATGGAAAAGCGGTGCCACATCAAGAAAACGCACCGAAAATGAAACCGTTTTACTCTGAATTTTCTTAATGGAAGAGCTCTGAGCGATCCCCTTGCCCCGTCCTCTTACGGGAAAGGGTGTAATTTTACTATATTTTTAATTTCGTCTCCAATGTTCAGTTCTCTTAGAGGATTGCAGAGATGTCAAAATAAATCTTGACACGTAGCGCCATTTGGCTTTAAAAAGTAAAATACCTCAACTTGATCAAAATGAAAAGAATTTAACGATGTGTTGACGAGTGTTCTGTTCAGTCGATGACAGCTGTGAGCTGTGTTGACTGAATCACTACAGGAAATAATAAATGCTGTATTTACTGTTACATTGTACGGTTTGCAAAAAAAGTTCAAATGTGCTGAATTAATGGACATTTTTCAAAAATGATTGGGAAAAATCTTAAATTAAAGGTCTTTTCATCACTGTTGCATTGTTTTCAAATTAAGATAATTTCTTTTCAGCTTATGATTGTTGAAAAGTTCAGGCGTTGTACTCACAGCGAGACTTTAAAGGTGGAATAATTATAGCTCTCTACCTTTAGTATCAAGGGCAAGGGAATAGTTTTAAACTAAAAAACGGAACAGCTGGACAAGCTTAATCTCTAGATCTTACATGTTGCAGCTGCATGCCTTATCTGTTCGGTGTCACCAGTTTTTCCAACATCAAATGCTACAGGCTCAGTGGAGGGTGACGAAAGGATGTTAACGAAAGGACGTGAACCGTGTCTTTCCCCTGCTAAGTTAATCAGACATTGAAACAAGTGACAAAATAGAAACACATTCATTGACCAAGTTTGTGTGGACAAACAAGTAATTTGATTTTGGTTTCAAATATGAGAATTTCTTTAGCACTTTTGAAAGGTAATGTTCATTTCTGCTAAATGAACATTGTGTTTTGCGGCTCCTTTAGGCCATTGTGCATATTTCAGTTGTAATGTTTAGTTTATTCAGTGGATTTCAACGTAGAGCAACATTAAACTGGAAACTGTTCGGGTAAGTGCAAATAAAATCTAAGTTTATTGAGCAGAGTTTAACAAAAGAAAAAAAATTGGTGGTGGGATAATTTGTTGCCTTGTGTTTTATACAGGACAAGAGATGTGTTTAATCTTCATTATTGGTTTTTTTGTTGTGTAGATGTGTGGAAGTTAGAGTGAAAACCTACAGTAGCTCAGTTTATTTTCATAATGCTTTGATTATCATCAGTAGTACAGTTCATGATTTCATAAACTTGTAGCAGAACGTCATCTCCATAATGCCTTTTTTATATATACTGTTTATAAATTCATAATTTTGTGTGATTTGTTTTACATTCAATACAAAAGTCACCACAGTTGTGTCTGCAGTGTTAATTTAGTTGTCTTTGTTTCGTGAACATTTTCCATCAAAAGCTCCATTTTTTTTTGTCTGTGAAATGTTGAATTATATTTTTTACTTAATGCATTGGTTTCTACATCTAGTCCTGCAAAGCTTGTTTTAGAGTATCGTCCGATAATGTAAAATGAGTCCTGCTGAATGGTTAATATTTAAGTTGCAATGTTTGAAATGACAGAAATGGAAACATTTTGTTCATTTCTTGATTTTTATTTGAAAGTCAGCTCCTTGGTGGCTGTCCAACTGAACAGAGACTCCGTTGTCTGCCTCTCCACATTTTTTTTTTTGCGTTATTTATATGTTTTTGCATTTATATTTTTTGTATTATCTGTTAAGGAAAACCCCAGACAACAGCCTGTTTTTGTTGTCAGCAGGCTTCATACTGTATTCCTGTTGTGCAAAAGTCTTTTTTTTTTTGTAATGAGATTTTTTTTTTTTACTTTTTAGTTCTTTAATTAGCTGTACTTGTAATATGCTTGTATTTGCATTAAAAAATTCAAATCAGCCTTTTTTTTGACATGACTAAATAAAGTTTTTACATTTGTTTTTGTAATTGTCATTTTTAATATATAACTTATAATATATTTGGGGTGGTGGGAAGGTAACAAAACCATTATTCCAATCTACAAAGTAACGGTGCCATAAAACACCTGAAAACGTTTAATTTTTCTACAAAAAACAAGTGTGCATGTAATGGAAATGTTTTTTTGTTTTTTATTCCCTTAAAGCCTCATGAAATAAAATTAATTTAAATAGCTTTGTAAAAATATATCTGCCATTGGCCAAAGTGCTGCACATAAAACGTTAGTAAAAAATAATGCTATGATTCTGTGTAAATAATGAAGAATTGGTTATGTCAATGCTTTGTGCAGATTCAATTTCTTCTTTCTGAAGCTTGAAGTAGTGCTCGTAAGAGTCAAACCATTATTCTTTAGAAATGGTGTTGAAGGCTCATTTGTTCATGATATACTGTATCTTGTAACACAAAAAGCATAAGGGTAACATGTTTTTAATGGAAGAGGACACAAAGGTTATTGGATCACATAAATAGTCCTTTTCTCAAAACAGTCTCTTTGAACGGTCATAACATTAGAAAAAAACGACTTGATGATTATTTTTTTAAATGCAGAGAAAAACTCTGACAATGACTGTATGTTTATTTAAAATAAAAATGACAAAAAAGTGACATTTCCTCCTGGTTGTCTTCATATACAGTACAGAGTTCGCTGATCTTTTCTATTGAGACAAACATCACCATTTAATGATCAGATTCAATATTTACTGATCGTGCATAATGATTTGGGGAAAAATGTACAACTTGCATTTTATTTCTCAACAACTTGCTTTTATCAACAACAGCCTTTGTTCTTCCTTTGCTGAAGGGAGGTGACCCCACCTCACTGAACAATTATCGACCGATCTCTAAACTCTGCATCTTAGCCAAGGTTCTAGAAAAACTGATAAACTCTCAGATCAAAAATTATCTGGACTCATTTAACATCTTACCTCTTCATCAATCTGGTTTCAGGAAAAAACACAGCACAACAACTGCTTCTCTGAAGGTTCTGAATGATGTTGTTGAAGCATTGGATGCTAAGGACTATTGTGCTGCACTTTTCTTAGACCTGTCTAAAGCTTTTGACACTGTGGATCATAACATCCTGTGTCATAAGCTCTCAGAAATCGGTTTCTCTGATCACACCATCGGTTGGTTTTCTAACTATCTTTCCAATCGGAGGCAATGTGTTCAACATAACGGTACTTCTTCCAGCTATTTAACAGTTAAAAATGGTGTACCACAAGGCTCAGTTTTAGGACCCACTCTCTTTACAATCTACATAGCTAATGTAGGTCACTGCATCCCTGATGCATCCTTACATTTCTATGCTGATGATACAGTTGTTTACTGCCGAGCTAAAACAGTTGCTAAGGCTTTCCAGTTACTGCAATCCGCTTTTGACATCATCCAGTCAGATTTGTTCCGTCTCAAACTTGTCCTAAATGCTGATAAAACAAAAGGGATGTTTTTTTCAAATAGGAAGGCGGTTCCAGCAGATCCTCCTCTGATTTTATCTTCAAATGGTGTCCCTATTGAGTTTGTTGATTCCTATAAATATCTGGGTATCCTGATCGATTCACATCTCTCTTTTAAACTCCACGTGGAAAACCTAGTGAAGAAACTGAAAGTTAAACTGGGTTTCTTTTTCAGAAACAGATCATGTCTATCACTGAATGTTAGGAAACGCCTTGTATCTGTGACTTTCCTTCCCTCCATTGATTACGGTGACATTCTCTACATGAATGCTCCTACAAGCACCCTGCGGATGTTGGATGTTGTCTATCATGGTGCACTAAGATTCATAACTGGTTGTGATTATCGTACCCACCACTGCACCCTGTATTCACTGGTTAACTGGACATCATTAACCTCACGCAGACTCTTCCACTGGTACATTTTCATCTTTAAATCACTTCTTGGTCTGCTGCCCTCATACATCTCCTCCTACATGTCTTTGCGTGAGTGCAGCTACAGTGTGCGCTCTCAGGACATGATTACCTGCAGTGTTCCGTCAGTGAGGACTGAACTTGGAAAAAGGGCCTTCTCCTACTCTGCTCCTGCTTCATGGAATATCTTACAAAAAGATCTGAAGCTCTCGACCTTGACTTCTCTAAATGGTTTTCAGAATCTGTTGGAATCCTGGCAAAAACCAATGCAGATTTGTTCCTGTCTTTGATTTTATACGTCTACCTTATAATGTTTTGCTAGTTTTTTGATACTTTGTTAAAAAAAAAAAAAAAAAACTTTCTTTTGTTTTTTTCTCTCTTTTGTTTTCTATTGTTTATTGTTTGTTTGTTTATTGTTTAAGGAAATTCTACCACTGCTGTTCATTGTTCTTTAGTTTTAGCAGGTCGCTTTCGTAAATGAGCCCATGAGGTTCAAAAGATTTACCTGACTAAATAAAGGTTGAATGAATGAATGAAAAAATCTTTTGAATATGATTCCTAAACTTGTTTTTTATTGTTTTTTATTTTCATGTAATAAAATGTATGAAAAAAAAAAAGGTGCGCATAGGCGGATCTGACCGTTTTCACTGCGCTTCTCTGATTTCTCTAAAACGAATCCACATAATCTGTAACGGTTGTAACTTTCATTTTAATCGACAGCTCCTGGTAATAAATAAAAATAAAACCTGAAATAAGCAACAAAGCCTACATGAGGTGGTAGGATGCGCATCAGGAATGTGCCAGGAATAAAGGTGTACTCAGGTAAAAGATGCCTTAAATTGCTGCTTGGGACAGGAGGTGCATGCTGTCTCAACATTTTATTTTATGATTGTAAATTTTCACAGCTTCATAAACCAACTGTAGTTATTTTCTGCATTAATTTCTCTCTGAGCTTGTTCTGTTATCAAGAGGATGAATGAAAAGTTTAAGGAGTGATGATTTATTTATAAAAACAGAAAAAAGTTTTGTTTAATGGATGGTCAGGTATGATGTTAGCCCATATTAGTGTGATCTGCTCTGCCAAATGGAGTAACGGCAGAGCGGCCTACACCAAAGATCCAGGGTTCAAACGCCCACATACACCTCAACTGTCAGGCGTTTGGACAGCATACAGTAGGCTACTTTATATTTAATCCAATAATTCTCAGTCAGGTCATCTGGACAGTTTCTTTTTTATAGAAACGTTTCACCCTCCATCTGGAGGGCAGTAAACACCTTAGTGGACCAATCAGTTTGCTGGCATTGCCATGTTTTCACTGCAATGCGTTCTGAAAAGCAAAAGTTACTACTCACACTTTTTTATAATCCTAAAATTTATAATCATATATAAACTGTACATGTACTCTTATAATTATAAATTTGCACAGCTTCGTACACAAGCCAACACTTTAACTTCTCTGAGACATCAATCATTTTGGTGTCGATATTTCTTTAGAAAAAAAGAGTCTGCCATTCCCGTCGCAAGGGGGAAGAATTTAAAATAAACTAAATTAATCTGCAAATCTGAGTGGCTTCCGCAAGTGATGTTCTATCTTCCTGTTCATGTCCTCAGCTAGGAGATGATTGTGAATTTAATAATATTGATGTTATACAGTATTAAACAAGTTAATTACAGGTGTTTTTTTATTTATTGTACATACGGTATATGGTCTGCTTACAG
This sequence comes from Garcialebias charrua, assembly GCA_038048925.1. Lineage (NCBI taxonomy): Eukaryota > Metazoa > Chordata > Actinopteri > Cyprinodontiformes > Rivulidae > Garcialebias > Garcialebias charrua. Next base: position 31,782 of record JBBPBX010011956.1, on the reverse strand, counting down.
TTCAGATCTCTAGTTCAGGGTAATTAGGTTCTGGGAGATTCAAATTCTATGTAACCGGGTGGAAACAGCTTTCAGGTTGAAATTTATTGCTCTGAAGATGACAAACAGCTCTGCCTATCAGGATTCCTTGCTATTTCCTTTTTTGCGGTCTGTGATTTGACTACAGTATTTAATTCAAAACAATATGGGTGGTGCATTTTAGAGAAGAAAACAGTTTCACATACACATCATTACATCAGTTCTGTAAGAATAAATATAGCTAAATCTATCGCAGTACTGTATAAAGTGTTACGTCCAGGCTCGTTTTGGATCATGCAACATAAATGACATGACAAAAGTTTGTGTAAAAAAAACAAGTGACAATTTATTTTTGGCTGGGTTTACAAAATACTAAACAAAAACACAGCAATGTCTGGCGTTCTTCACACAACAAGAATACCTTCTTGTCCTGAACAACGACTCAGCTGCTTTAAAACAAGAATGAAAATTCTAAACCAAACAAAAATACAGAAACCCAACTATGATTAAACTAACACAAGTGGCTCCACAATGAGAATAAAATCTCAAACCAAAGTGTCTTTGCTACACAGGCCACAGTCTTTCAGAACTAGTAAGACAAAGCAAGACACAGTCTCAAACAATTTGGCTGCACCACCAAAAGTTGGCATACTGCAGTGCACACCAGGTTCACACCACAACGCTTTTCGCGCAGCCGAAGCAGCCACTTTACATTGAAAGTCTATGTGGCCGCGCATCTTGGAGCAGCGGGGCGTGACGCGGTGCGTCTTCAGCATTTCAAGCAGCGCAGCAGCGCAGCAGCGCAGCAGCGCCCGGCAGTCCCTTTCCACGCACGCACACGCGCGTCTGCAGCAGCCGAGCCAGCGAGCAGCAGAAGCGAGAATATTCTTCTGCTGCTCGCCGGCCGCGTCACAGCAACCAATCGGGAGAGACTCTGCTATGTGATGACGCAACAACGACGGGACTTTTTGTGGACTTTTTAAACCCGTCGAGCCTCCGTGGCGAAAACAGCCTCCGGTAAGAAACTTGGCATTTTTAAAGTTGCTGCTGTCCACTCGAGCGTACGATCACCCCAAACATAAAAAAAAAGGTTTTAATCTCAACAAAGACTTTTGGAGCTGCAGTTCGGCTCGTAGAAAACCCACTCAAGTAGTAACGAGGCTCACGAACAGCTGATTTTATCTGCTCGGTGCACAGAAAAACAACACATATCTGACCGGGAAGGGAGCCAGACGCTCCTCCCACTGCGCGTCATCAGACACGTTTGGTGGAAACAGACATCTGTTGACAAGCAGCAAACACGGTGCGTTGGGAGCGTTTTGATGCGTTTAGTGTGGATGTAGCATGATGCACAGCAGCATTGATTGAAGGTCAGGGCTGGCTTTTATGATCATCCTCCTTCTGGTCTCATTGGCAGTTGCTGGTGAATGGGTGGTGTTGTCCAAACCTCCTCTGGCAAATCATCTTTGGACTGGTGATGCCGGGTACCGACCTAACGCGTTTCGGGCAACGGAAGCGGCTGGTTTACATTGAAAGTCTATGTGGAGATGCGTCGAGGCGCGGCAAATCGTGATGCGGCGCGTTTTGAGTGTTTGAAGCGGCGCTTCAGCACGCGGCAGTATACCTTTCCGCGCACGTGCGCGTCCGAAGCAACCTACGTGTCGAGCAGCGTCGAGCCGCCAAGGATCGACAAAGTTGATCTTTTGCTGCTCGACGCGTCGCAGCAACCAATCGGGAGAGCCTCTGCTATGTGATGACGCAACGACAACAGGACTTTTTTTGGACTTTTTAAACTTACCCCATCGAGCCTCCATGAATGAACCAGCCTCCGGTAAGAAACTTGGCATTTTTACAGTTGCTGCTGTCCGCTCGAGCGTACGATCACCCCAAACATATAAAAACGTTTTAATCTCAACAAAGACTTTTGGAGCTGCAGTTCGGCTCGTAGAAAACCCACTCAAGTAGTAACGAGGCTCACGTGCAGCTGATTTTATCTGCCAGCAGCATGAAACAAGCAACCCGACCCGGAAAACGAGCCAGACCCCCTCCCCTGCCTGCTCCCAGTGCGCGTCATCAGACGCGTCTTCAGTGGCTTCAGTGTGAAAGTGACAAGCGGCCAAAAGGGGGCGGCAGGAACGTTTTGACGGTTCTGGTCGGTACCCAGCTTAAAGCTAGATTCATACTCGACGTGTCGCGCAGCGCGCGAGGGTGTGCGCTCCAAAAGTGACGCAATTTCACAGTCCCCGCCCCTGCGCGTTGGCCCCGCGCGTGGGATTAGCGCGTGTCGTGCACCTCTGAATTTTTGAAACTCCGCAAGCCTATGCGCGCGCCGTGGGCGCTACGATTTGATTGACAGGTCCCCACCGACAGCCTTCACCCTCTTCACGCCGGAGCCTGCAGCTGTTTGCGCCGCTGTGGTCGTGGAGACGGCGTCGCGACGCATGGAGGAATGTTTTGTGACACAAATGTATTAAATTCTCCTTCATTCCTGATCTGGAGTCGGACTTTTCTTTTGTTTTTTCGCCAAAAGTCACGTGATCGCTTTCTCCTCCGCTGACTCCATGCATTAAAACCGCAAATAAAGACAACAGTTCAGCACGCGAGCGGAAAGCTATTTGTTTTTGTTGTGTGATTTCAAACAGTTCTTCTTCTACGGTAGATTTCTTCTTCTACACCTTTCTTGCAACATATGCACAGGTTTTAGAGGGTACTGCCTCCTGCTGGTCTGTAAAAGAACAGCACTTTGCCATGCGCCGCCGTACGTCAACCATAAACACAGTGGCGAAACTGTGAACGCATTTCGCCGCACGGCTGCACGCGCGGCGCGCACGCTCCAGCCTGCGGACCAGCCTTCAGTCTTGAAGGCTTGGTCAAAAGTCCACCAGTAGATGGAGACAGCGAGCCAGCAGCAACCAGACATTACAGAAAAAGAAAAAAACAGCAAAACTACAAAGAAGAAAGGCAGTACAGACCTGAGGCCGTAACACCCCTCCCCTTAAAACAAAAGCCCATATAATAAACACAGGCTTACATTTCAAATCTGGACAATGCGTCTGCCATAATATTTTCTGTCCCTTTTTTTGTGATGAATGTCCAATTGAAAATCTTGGACAAGCAAGGCCCACCGTATGAGCTGTTGATTGTGATTCCGCATACGAGATAGGAACACAATGGGATTGTGGTTGGTGTACACAACAATTGGCCAAAGGCTAGAGCCAAGATACACCTCAAAGTGCTGGAGAGAGAGTAACAAGGCATAAGTTTCTTTCTCAATGGTGGAGTTATTAATTTGATGTTTATTGAACTATCTAGAGCAGGGGTCACCAACATGGTGCCCGCGGGCACCCGGGTGCCCCCAGGACCATTTGAGGTGCCCTCGGACCTGTTCTAAAAATAGCACAACTCACTACTAAGCTGCATTTAAAATTTTCATTTTATTCATTTGTTATTCTTTTATTGTATTTATATATATTTTATAATGTCTATCTTAAAAATATGTTCTTAAACATATGTTTATTATACATTTTTTTCAATTCACGCTTTGTTATTTCCGAAGAGTTTATCAAACTGGTGCCCTTTGTATGACTCCGTACCCATGAAGTTGCTCTCAGTTTCAAAAAGGTTGGTGACCCCTGATCTAGAGAAACAACACACAGGATGATCATTGCCATTACTGTCCTCCTGCAGCAATACTGCACCAGCCCCCAAAGTACTAGCTTCAACTTCGTAGCCTGGGATCCACCAACATCTATGTAATGTTTAATGACATTTGTTTGAGAAGGAACATCACTAAAGATGGTTGAAAACGTTCAACTAAACAAATTATATCTTGTTGATGGGTTGTCTGAAGGTGATTCAACAAAAGTGGCAAGTTTAACAACAGTTCAGTGTTATTTAAACATGCAGTCAGACGTTCAGGATGAGGTGGTCGGAGCTCATCATCAGCCTCAGTTATGGAACTGCCAATCACTACTGAAGCACAACTATGTATCTGTTTATGTGCTTCATTATGTGATTCAGATGACTCTTTTGAATAGTATTTCTTTAACATGTTAAGGTGACAGACACGGGTTTTCCTGCACCTTGACAAATATGACAACAACGACAGTGAGTACCGTAGTTACAGTACATCACTTTTAAGTCCAGGCCAGAAGAAATGACGTAAAATGAGCTAGTAAGTTTTTATTACTCCTAAGTGTCCAGACCATTTACTCTCATGAGCCACAGATAAGATCTTGTGGCGGTAAACAGCAGGAACCACTATCTGGTAAACACTAGATGAATCAGGGTTAATGTTTGACGACCATTTGCGCATCAATACACAATTTTTAATGAAATAGGCTTGCTTTTCCTTTTCAGCATCCTCAACACTCACTGCCTTAGAGAGACACTCTTTCAGTGTAGAATCAGCACTCTGGGCAGCACATAACTGTTGGTTCATTGGTAATGAAACGTCTTCCTGTTTTCTAGCTAGGATGCTAGAAGGAATTTTATCAGTAAGGCCTTCAATCTCAGGTCTTGAACAACTTTCTGTACTTAATCCATCTGAAAACATAGGCATTAACACAGAATCATCTAATGAAATAGTTTCTTGACTACGAGCTTGGGCACGGGTAACCACACAATTTGGGAAAACTTGTGATTCATGGTTATGACCTTTTGTGGTACAACTAGGTGAGTCAGTCATCTCTAAAGCAGGAAGTATGACCACCAGCTATGTCATTTCCTAATAACAGTGCAACACCAGAGATGGGAAGCTCAGGGCACACTGCCATGGGAAAAACACCACTAATTAATTTGCTTTGTAAATAAACTTTATGTACAGGTCTAGGAACATAACCCAATTCAACACCACGTGGGATGGTTTCATACTCACATGATGAGTTCTCGGAGAATGGCAATACTGAGGACAGGATCACAGTCTGTGAGCAAGCAGTATCTTAGTATACTGACAGGGTATTGATCAACAGGTCTGTCTGGTAAAGACACAAAGCCATCAAACAAGAAATGTTTAAAACATTCATCAACACACTCATTGTTTACATTGTAGCTTGACTTTTCATTTGTTTTAATGAACCCAATGCCTTTTGAGCATGAACTTTCTTGCCAATGCCTTTTGGTCCATGAAAGCTTTGTGAACCTTGTTGCTCTTTTTTCTTCAGGACAGGGCAGGCGATAATTACATGTCCAAGTTTGTGGCAATAGAAACGTTCTCTCTCCTCTTTTCCAGTATTTAACATGTTTGAAACATTTGGCACTTGGTGTGTGTTCCCTTGAGTATTTTTTTTCAGAAGCAGAAAAAATGTCTTGTGGGTCAACACATACTCATCGGCCAGTACAGCAGCTGAAGCGAGAGTTTGAACCTTTTGTTCATTCAAATAAACAACAAGCCGTTCAGGCAAAGATCATTTAAACTCCTTCAACAACATCAACTCCCGGAGTGCATTAAAGCTGCACTATGTAACTTTGTAGTGCAGTCTGTAACTTTTCTAACAATATATTTTTAACATATTTCTTCACTCTGTCACTATCTACTGACAGACTGGTGTTAGACAAAGTAATCTCTGAAAAAAACTATAGTCCCCTTGCTTCTCTATCAGCATTTATAAAAACACTAAAAACACAGAGTGACCCGCCGTTAACCAGCCAATAAAAACAGAGTTTGTAACCAGCCAATAAAAACAGAGCTTGAATTTGAATCAGCCAATAAAAACAGAGCTTGAATTTGAATTTCAGCAGAGCAAGGGGGAGCAGAGCCATATATGGCTCTGAGGGGGAGGGATCAGAATGCTTTGCCTGTTGAAAATATTTCTAAGTTCTGTGCGCTACAGAAAGTAACACATAGCACCTTTAAAGTCCTATAATTCACAAGCCAACACCCACCTATCAAATAAACTCTTTTCTCTAGCAAACTCAACATGAGTTTGGCTTGAGGATTTTTTGTGTTTACGAAATTTTTGTCTATATGCCTCAGGAACTAGTTCATAGATATGTAGAATGGCAGTTTTAACAGTATCATATTTCAAACTATCCTCTAGGGAAAGAGAAGAAACTGCTTCTTGAGCTTTATGTATTTTGCACTGTGAAAGCAGTGGCCAAACCTCAGAGGGCCACTGTAAAGCAGTTGCTATGCTCAAAAACCACAAAGTAAGCATCCACATCCGCTTCACGAAATGTGGGCACCATTGCTATATGCTTACTAATATCAAATGAGGTGACCGTAGAAGTAGGGGCCACCCTTTGAGCGTCACTGTCCTTCTGATGAGAGGACATTTCTAGTTGGCGTAAACGTACCTCTTTATCAGCCTCAATTTCCATTCTTTTTATTTTTAGTTGGTAATCGAGGTGCCTCTGTTCTGCCTTCTCATGGGCTTCCACTTCGAGATGGGCTAGTCTGACTTTAAGTCGGGCCTGATCTCTGGAGCCAGTGCCTGTAGACGGAAGACGGTCATAACGAGGTAAAGTGAATGGGTTTTTTTGTTCCCCAGCTTCTTTAGACATTTTGTCAGGAGATCCAGGTGCGTCTGGTGTTACAGGTCCCGAGTGTCAGGACTGCTGCAACAGTGATGACACACCATCTGAAGAATAATAAAATTAGGAGTCAAAGATGACGACCATTGTTTCTCCGTTTAGATCCAGAAAGCATGTGAAGCCGTCCGTCCCCAAAACCAACCTGGAAGCAACGCGCCCCTCCAAAACAAAGGTTCCGCTTCGTCATCACCGCTCCTCAGAAAAACACTAATAAAATGCAGGCATATTAAATTGCCGAACCGCAAACCAAAAATAACATATATTTGAACATAGGATCAGCTGCACATGGAAATACTTTACATTCATAAGAAAACCAAATATTATGGTGACATTTTCAGGTGCACCACACTGGTTCACACACTAAAGCACAAGCCTGTTCAGAAAGGGCATGGCTCACCCCAGCTTGTTCAGGTGCTTCAAGTAACTCCAATTCAGTCAGTTTAGCCACAACAAGGAATCTAAGATCCTTTTTAAGGACTTTCTTTGGCAAAGCAACTCGATAGTACTCTGCTAATTTAAGCAGGTTGTCTTTGCGACAGCTTTCAATAATGGTCAAAGAAGGGTTTAAAACAAAACTTTCTAAATCAAATGGGTTTAACATGGCTGAAACTTCAGACCACACCCAACACAGAAAATATTCCCAAACAGGGTTAGGGTTAGGGTTAACCCTAACCCTAACACTATCAGCTTAGGCCACAAAACAAAAGGGAATTCTATCCAGGACGAGCACCCACTTATGTTACGTCCAGGCTCGTTTTGGACGCAACATAAATGACATGACAAAAGTTTGTGTAAAAAAAATAAGTGACAATTTATTTTTGGCTGAGTTTACAAAATACTAAACAAAAACACAGCAATAGCTGGCGTTCTTCACACAACTTAAATAAAAACAACAAGAATACCTTCTTGTCCTGAACAACGACTCAGCTGCTTGAAAACAAGAATGAAAATTCTAAACCAAACAAAAATACAGAAACCCAACTAACAATGATTAAACTAACACAAGTGGCTCCACAATGAGAATAAAATCTCAAACCAAAGTGTCTTTGCTACACAGGCCACAGTCTTTCAGAACTAGTAAGACAAAGCAAGACACAGTCTCAAACAATTTGGCTGCACCACCAAAAGTTGGCATACTGCACACTAAGCACAGCAGCATTGATTGAAGGTCAGGGCTGGCTTTTATGATCATCTTCCTCCTCATTGGCAGTTGCTGGTGAATGGGTGGTGTTGTCCAAACCTCTTCTGGCCAATCGTCTTTGGACAGGTGAGTCTTGAAGGCTTGGTCGAAAGTCCACCAGTAGATGGAGGCAGTGAGCCAGCAGCAACCAGACATTACAGAAAAAGAAAAAAAAACAGCAAAACTACAAAGAAGAAAGGCAGTACAGGTCTGAGGCCGTAACAAAAGTCACAGGCAGCCACAGCCAAAGGAAGTGAAGTGACAGACTGTTATTGGATTTTGGACCTGGTCCTGGATGATAGAGCATGAACTTTGATGTCTTGAACCACTTTGGCTATAGTGAACATATTTTCTAAGTGCACTATCCTCTAGGACCTGTGGCTCAGTAAAGTGTCACCCAGGGGAAGAAGAAAAAAAAGATCTGTTCTCTGATTGGATTGTTAAATTTGTGATTGACATGACATTGACCAATCAACTGAGGAAGAAAAATCCTGTCATAATTTGTACTTGCAAGTTGAAACTGCAAGTACAAATTGAAAGGTGTTATTATTGATGACAAACTGACATGGAAACAACACATAAATTCTGTAAGAATAAAAATAGCTAAATCGATTGCAGTACTGTACAAAGTCAGAGACCTATTGAATGATAAAGCTCTGTATTTGTTGTATAACACAATCATTGTTCCACACTTAATCTATTGTATTGATGTTTGGGGGAAAGCGTGTAAAACAATCACAAAGCCTATTTTTGTATTACAGAAAAGAGCTGTAAGAATTATCACTAGAAAACATTACCGTCATCCATCAAGTACATTATTTTATCAACTGAAGTTATTGAAGTTCCATGATTTGGTAGACTATAATATTTTATCAGTTATGTATAGGGCTCAAAATAATGCATTACCTTTAAATATCCAAATGCATTTTGTTAAAAGACAAAGTTGTTATAATCTTAAGGGGACAGAGATGTTTGTAAAACCACAATTCAGAACTAGTTTGAAGGGACGTTCTACCTCAATCCAGGGAATTAGATTATGGAATGGCTTGGAGAATGTAGTTAAAAATGCCAAGTCAATGTTTACATTTAAGAAAATGATCAAAACGAATGTGTTAAAAAAATATATGAAATAGCGTAATGTGTATTGTATTAGTTAGAAAATTAGAAAGAGTTAGTCATTTTGTACTGTTGGTTGAAGATTATTATTGTTTAATCTGATTGTTGGAAAAAAGGGGCAGATATAATAAGATTTATTCTTCTTTCTGCTACCTTTCATTTTTTTTATATTTTGTACATTATCATTTATGGGATTGTCTTGTATTGTTTCTTTTGTAAAAAAAAAAAGAACAAACTTAATAAACATAAACTCACACATCTTACACAAAGTGTTTTTTTTTTTGCTTTGTATCTATAAACAGACATTCACAAAACAGTTTGTAACTTGTGTAATTTGTTGCAAATACTGTACAAATCTGTCTTCATGTGTAAATGGTAAATGGAGCTTATTTATATAGCGCTTTCCACCCTGTGAGGAGCCCCAAAGCGCTTTACAATACCAACCATCCACCCATTCATTCACCGGTAGCGGCGACTGCCATGCAAGGCGCCTTCCAGTCCTACCAGGAGCAACTTGGGGTTAAGTGTCTTGCCCAGGGACACAACGACACATGGTGTGGGGAACCGGGATTCGAACCTCCAACCTTCCGATCGGGGGACGACTGCCATTACCACTACGCCACGGCCCACAGACTACGCCACCTCATAGATAGGAATGTGTGCTTGTAAAATAAAAAAGGGCCAATTTTTTTTTTTTTTACAAGGCTACAAAGCTTCATTGACAATTATGTACCAGGTAGTCTGATTTACAAGAACAAAATATTTACAACAGGAATTTGTGCCCAAAGAAACAGGCAGGAGATCAAACCAGGGGTTGCAGGATTTCTTTTTTCTCTGCGTTTAATAGAAACTAACATTAGATTAAAGTCAAGTGAAAATGTGAAGCTCTTGAGTGCACAGTGTGGGGGGACTGGTTAGTCACTAACTGTTAGTCCCTCCTCACCCAGTCTGGTTCAGCTGGAGAGTTCTTCACCCTATCAGAACTAGCAAAGAACTGATCAGATCTACTATTTACCTCCTCAAAAGCTTGTCCTGCAATTGACCTCCTTAGCTCATTCTACAGTTCCTCTCCTCCTCCTCCTCATACTCGGCAGATCACACCTCCACTTCAGTAGGAGGAGTTCTCCTGGATACCTGCTGAAGAGCTTCACACACCTTTCTCCTCCACCTCTGTCAGACTCCCTGCAGCAGCACAACACATACGCTGCTCGAACACTTTTATGTTTTGCTTTTTGGGCCACTAAAGACCCAGGACCACGACCTCTCCAGGCTTTCGCAGGACCAGGATTACAGGACCACATCCGCCAAGGCCATGGCTGCTGGGAAGCAGCAGAGAGTCAGGGTGTTGCCTCCAGATGGAGGGTGGGGCTGGGTGATCGTCGGTTGCTGTTTCATGGTGTTGGTCTGTACGCGTGCAGTGACCAGGTAACTGACGCACACTCCGGTGTGCACATTTAATACACACTTATACTGGTATTTATGTAACTGTGAGTCCTGTGAGGTACAGGTGCATCTAAAAAAAATTAAATACAGTGAAAATTTTCAATTTTTATTGTCAGTCATATCAGAAAGTGAAACTCATACATAGATTCATTACACAGAGTGAAATATTTCAAGCCTTAATTTATTGTCATTTTGATGATTATGGCTTACAGATAATAAAAATAAGTTTATAATAATAAGAGTATATAATAATAGTTTCAGAACATTAGAATATTGTGAAGGGTGCAATATTGTAAATTCTTGGTGTCACACACTAATCAGCACTTTGATATGGGTCAACCAGTTGATGGTTATGAGAAGGTGCTATTTATAAGACTGAGCTTGTTTTGGTTCCTCAGAATGATGAAGTCTTTTGGATGAAATATAAGAAAAGATGAGATAAGATAGAACTTTATTGATCCTGCAGGAAATTATTGTGCCAGAATTTCAGTACAAAGGATTATACACAAGTAATCTTACAAGATATAAAAAATAACAGAGAATATATATATATATATTAATTTTATTGACCGAAGTATAGAAAAGGGGAGGAGTTGGATAGTTTGTTAGCCACAGGGAGGAAGGACTTAATTCATTCAAAGATGAAACTTTTCAACAAAAACAAAACCGTCCAGAGGACCTACCATATTTTTGTTAAACATTTTCTACCTGGATTATTGAGCTTGAATCAGAATAAATTTTGCATGACATTTGGAAATCAAAGTCCAAGAGTCTGGAGAAAAAGTGGAGAGGCCCAGAATTCACATTGCTTAAAGTCCAGTGAAGTGATTGTTTTGGGGCCATGTCCTCTGCTGGTGTTGGTCCACTGTGGCTCCTGAAATCCAATGTATTCAATCATCTATTGCTCTGCATGGAACTTTTCAGCTCAGATATTAATGGATGATTTAAAGCTTTTCAAGTCTAAAATAAACGGAGTTCCTCAAACAATATACATGTACATTTAATATTTTTCTTTGTTAATCTTAACACAGGCTGTAATCTGAGGGGAGATGCTAGTTTTGGTTGAATCTCCACTCTGGTACCAGGAGAGTACTTGCCCTTTTACAGAAATATTTATATAATAAAGGAAGTGCAGCTAACTTCCTTCCTTTCCTTTAGTAAAATGATTTTCTTTCCATTTTCTGTTTTTCTGTTCAAAATAAATATGCACACAAACAGCGGGAAGAAAAGATTTGTATTTTATTCATTCTGAGCATTACTGAAAACAGAAGTGACACATTACTGACTGTGAACCATTTATTTCAGCTGGTTTTGTGGTAAATCTGTTCACAGATGCCACTTTTTCAGTTTATCTTTTAAACTTATTAACCTCTGAACAAATTTTTTATTGTCCAACTCCAATGAGCAACACCTGAACACATTAGGCTAACTCAGGAGCCTCTTATTAGGCTCTAAAATCTTAGCTTTTGATTAAATTTACATAGATCGACACCTTTAAAACTAAAACTACAAATAATAGAACTAAAAATAACAATGTTTCATGTATAAACTTTAAAGAGCCAACATCAGGAGTTTAACAAAAAACAACTGGAAACATTTAAACAAAATGAAAATGTGTTTATCTTATTGACATACATTTGTTAGAAGACGATTTGTAAGTAGAAAACAATACTCAGAAATAGTTTTAAAATTTATATTCCTTTAACATGTTAACAAAAATTGTTAATCACCAATAAATAAATAAAATTAATTAATTAAAATAAAATGATATTTAATATTTTATTACTTTTTACGACACTCTCCAGTTTTGGAATTGAGAAATCTCCACAGATATGAAAAGAAAAATCTACAACAACAGAACAGAAGTCCAGTTATTTTGTTTTTTTAACTTTTATTTTCCATCAGAAATAATCTGAGATCTTGACAGATTTTTGTTGCTGAGTTGCTGTTTTTCTACACCATTAACTGTTTGGTTTTTACCAAGAATATGGACAGTTGTGGTTATTTTTTACTACTCTGTGTCTGCAGATGCATTTCCATCTTCTTCGTGGAGTTTCAGGCCCACTTTGGGGCAGACTATTCATCCACAGCCTGGATCCACAGTCTGGTGGACAGCATCACCATGCTCTGCGGTTAGTACTAACCCATCTTTAACAATAGGCCTTTTGTGAAATCCGACTGAAGGTGTGTCTGTCTGTGTGCAGCTCCTGTAGGTAGTCTGGTGGGGAACCGCCTGTCCTGCAGGGTGGCAGTGATGTTGGGAGGAGTCCTGTCCTCCTGTGGTCTCCTGATCAGCTCCTTCTCCTCCAGTCTACAGCTGCTTTACTTCAGCATGGGAGTCCTGACAGGTCAGACCCCAGACAGGAAGCTGAACTCTGATGGGTCACTTAGAATCAAAATGTTTCTGACCAACAGAAGCTTCTCGTAATCCACGGTCTGATCCAAAACTCGTTTGAACTTTTAATGATGCTAAAGCATTCAGGGTAAAAAAAAAAAAAATCCCTAAGTTAACCATTTTCTGCCTGACTGGTTCAACCAGTCAGTATTTTAGATATACAGTACTGGTTACATTTTTCATCTTCATTACATAGCAAAGAAAAAAACTATCAAGTTTACTTGAGAGTGTTTTAGTCTTTGACAGTGAAATAGGCAACATTTTACTGTTGTCAAATGAATGCATTAGTTGTTTTGCTGAAATGTTTAGCACTGTAAGGTCAAATAAGCTTTAACTTGTCCACCAGTGTGTATTTTACTCTTTACTAGTTGACTGGTGCACACAGTTAACAGGTGCCAGTCAGCAAATCGGCAGAATTTATGTTGACTAGTTCCAATGTCCCCTCCCTGGGCTGCCACCTTACCGTGGTGGAGGGGTTTGAGTGTCCCAATGATCCTAGGAGCTATGCTGTCAGGGGCTTTATGCCCCTAGTAGGGTCACCCAAGGCAGACAGGTCCTAGGTGAGGGACGAGACAAAGCGCAGCCCACAAGACCCCTTATGATGAATAATATAAATGGAAACAATGTTCCCTCGCCCGGACGCGGGTCACCGGGGCCCCACTCTGGAGCCAGGCCCGGAGGAGGGGCACGTTGGCGAGCGCCTGGTGGCCGGGCTTTCACCCATGGAGCTCGGCCGGGCACAGCCCGAAGAGGAGACGTGGGTCCCCCTTCCCATAGGCTCACCACCTGTGGGAGGGGCCAAAGGGGTCGGGTGCATTGTGGAATGGGTGGTGGCCGAGGGCGGGGACCCTGGCGGTCTGATCCTCGGCTACAGAAGCTGGCCATTGGGACATGGAATGTCACCTCTCTGGTGGGGAAGGAGCCTGAGCTAGTGTGTGAGGTTGAGAGGTTCCGGCTAGAAATAGTCGGACTCACCTCAACGCATGGCTCTGGCTCTGGAACCAGTTTCCTTGAGAGGGGTTGGACACTCTTCCACTCTGGAGTTGCCCCTGGTGAGAGGCGCCGAGCAGGAGTGGGCATACTTGTTGCCCCCCATCTTGGTGCCTGTACGTTGGGGTTCACCCCGGTGAACGAGAGGGTAGCCTCCCTTCGCCTACGTGTGGGGGGACGGGCTCTGACTGTTGTTTGTGCCTATGCGCCGAACGGCAGCGCAGATTACCCACCCTTTTTGGAGTCCTTGGAGGGGGTATTGGAGGGTGCGCCTCCTGGGGACTCCCTTGTTCTGCTGGGGGACTTCAACGCTCACGTGGGCAATGACAGTGAGACCTGGAGGGGTGTGGTTGGGAGGAACGGCCCCCCTGATCTGAACCCGAGTGGTGTTCTGTTGTTGGACTTCTGTGCTCGTCATGGATTGTCCATAACGAACACCATGTTCAGGCATAAGGGTGTCCATATGTGCTCTTGGCACCAGGACACCCTAGGTCGTAGTTCAATGATCGACTTTGTTGTCGTCTCATCTGATCTGCGGCCGCATGTCCTGGACACTCGGGTGAAGAGAGGGGCGGAGCTGTCAACTGACCACTACCTGGTGGTGAGTTGGCTCCGATGGTGGGGGAGGATGCCGGTCAGACCTGGCAGACCCAAACGTATTGTGAGGGTCTGCTGGGAACGTCTGGCAGAGTCTCCCGTAAGACGGAGCTTTAACTCCCACCTCCGGGAGAGCTTTGAACACGTTCCGAGGGAGGCGGGGGACATTGAGCCCGAGTGGGCCATGTTTCGCGCCTCTATTGTCGAGGCAGCTTATCGGAGTTGTGGCCGCAAGGTTGTTGGTGCCTGTCGTGGTGGCAACCCTCGAACCCGGTGGTGGACACCGGCGGTGAGGGATGCTGTCAAGCTGAAGAAGGAGTCCTATTGGGCCTTTTTGGCCTGTGGGACCCCGGAAGCAGCAGATAGGTACCGGCAGTCCAAGCGGCATGCGGCTCGGGTGGTTGCTGAGGCAAAAACTCGGGCGTGGGAGGAGTTCGGAGAGGCCATGGAGAATGACTTCCGTACGGCTTCGAGGCGATTCTGGTCCACCATCCGGCGTCTCAGGGGGGGAAAGCGGTACGCGACCAACACCATTTATGGTGGGGATGGCGTGCTGTTGACCTCAACTCGGGATGTTGTGAGTCGGTGGGCGGAATACTTCGAAGACCTCCTCAATCCTACTGGCACGTCTTCCACTGAGGAAGCGGAGCCTGGGGACTTTGGGTCGGGCTCTCCAATCTCTGGTGCTGAGGTCGCCGAGGTGGTTAAAAAGCTCCGCGGTGGCAAGGCTCCGGGGGTGGATGAGATTCGTCCTGAGTTCCTTAGGGCTCTGGATGTTGTGGGGTTGTGTTGGCTTACGCGACTCTGCAATATCGCGTGGACATCGGGGGCAGTTCCCTTGGATTGGCAGACTGGGGTGGTGGTTCCCCTATTCAAAAAGGGGGACCGTAGGGTGTGTTCCAACTATAGAGGGATCACACTCTTAAGCCTCCCTGGTAAGGTCTATTCAGGGGTTCTGGAGAGGAGGGTCCGTCGGATAGTCGAACCTCGGATTCAGGAGGAGCAGTGTGGTTTTCGTGCTGGTCGTGGAACACTGGACCAGCTCTACACCCTCAGCAGGGTCCTGGAGGGTGCGTGGGAGTTTGCCCAACCAGTTTACATGTGCTTTGTGGACTTGGAAAAGGCATTCGACCGCGTCCCTCGGGGGGTTCTGTGGGGGGTACTCCGGGAGTATGGGGTACCAGGCCCATTGATATGGGCTGTTAGGTCCCTGTACGACCGGTGTCAGAGCTTGGTCCGCATTGCCGGCAGTAAGTCAGGCTCGTTTCCGGTGAGAGTTGGACTCCGCCAAGGTTGCCCTTTGTCACCGATTCTGTTTATAACTTTTATGGACAGAATTTCTAGGCGCAGCCAAGGTGTTGAGAGGATCCGTTTTGGTGGCCTTAGAATCGCTTCTCTGTTTTTTGCAGATGATGTGGTCCTATTGGCTTCATCAGCTCGTGATCTACAGCTTTCGCTGGAGCGGTTTGCAGCTGAATGTGATGCGGCCGGGATGAGGATCAGTTCCTCCAAATCCGAGGCCATGGTCTTGAGCCGGAAAAGGGTAGCGTGCCCTCTCCGGGTCGGGGAGGAGGTCCTTACCCAAGTGGAGGAGTTTAAGTATCTCGGGATCTTGTTCACGAATGAGGGAAAACTGGAGCGTGAGATCGATAGGCGGATAGGTGCAGCGTCCGCAGTGAAGCGGGCGCTGTACCGGTCTGTCGTGGTGAAGAGAGAGCTGAGTCAAAAGGCAAAGCTCTCAATTTACCGATCGATCTACGTTCCCACCCTCATCTATGGTCATGAGCTTTGGGTTATGACCGAAAGAACAAGATCTCGGATACAAGCGGCTGAAATGAGTTTTCTCCGCAGGGTGGCTGGACTCTCCCTTAGAGATAGGGTGAGAAGCTCAGTCATCCGGGAGGGACTCGGAGTAGAGCCGCTGCTTCTCCACATCGAGAGGAGCCAGTTGAGGTGGCTCGGGCATCTGGTTAGGATGCCTCCTGGACGCCTCCCTGGTGAGGTGTTCCGGGCATGTCCCACCGGGAGGAGACCCAGAGGAAGACCCAGGACGCGCTGGAGGGACTATGTTTCTCGGCTGGCCTGGGAACGCCTTGGGATTCCCCCAGAGGAGCTGCTCCAAGTGGCTGGGGAGAGGGAAGTCTGGGCCTCCCTACTTAGGCTGCTACCCCCGCGACCCGACCCCGGATAAGCGGAAGAAAATGGATGGATGGATGGATGGATAGTTCCAATGTAGGACGGCATGGTGGCACAGTTGATAGAGCTGATGCCTCTCAGCGAGAAGGTTGCTGGATCGAATCCCAGCCGAGGGCCCATTATGGGTGGAGTTTGCATGTTCTCTCCGTGCATGCGTGGGTTTCCTCCAGGTACTCCGGTTTCCTCCCACAGACCAAAAACATGCATGTTTGGCTGATCGGTAACTCTAAATTGTCCCTAGGTGTGAGTAAGAGAGTGAATGGTTGTTTGTCTTTTTTGTCTCTATGTGGCCCTGTGATGGTCTTGCGACCCGTCCAGGGTGTACCCCACCCCTCGACCTGTGATTGCTGGACATGGGCACTGGTGACCCCCATGACCCAAAATGGAAGAAGCGGGTAAAATAATAATAATAATAATGAATTTAATTTATAACGCACTTTTCATTAATGAAAATCTCAAAGTGCTACAAAGTGCAACAAAATTAAAGGTCAAATAAAACAAGTAATAAAACAAGTAAAATCAATAATAGTATCAACTAAGATCAAAGATAGAATCATGAGGAGGCAGAGTAGGCTCGCTTAAAAAGAAAGGTCTTCAACCCGCTTTTAAAGTCAACCAGTGACTGTGGAGCTCTCAGGCAGTCAGGAAGAGAGTTCCATAGGCGGGGGGCAGCCACACAGAATGCCCGGTCTCCCATGGTCCTCAAATTGGTTCTCGGAATGTGAAGGAGATTACTGTTCTGTGACCGTAGAGACCGGGTGGATGAATATGGAACAAGAATGTCCTTTAGATAATCTGAAATATGTTTATGTTTATTAAATTTGTTCTTTTTTTTTACAAAAGAAACAATACAAGACAATCCCATAAATGATAATGTACAAAATATAAAAAAATGAAAGGTAGCAGAAAGAAGAATAAATCTTATTATATCTGCCCCTTTTTTCCAACAATCAGATTAAACAATAATAATCTTCAACCAACAGTACAAAATGACTAACTCTTTCTAATTTTCTAACTAATACAATACACATTACGCTATTTCATATATTTTTTTAACACATTCGTTTTGATCATTTTCTTAAATGTAAACATTGACTTGGCATTTTTAACTACATTCTCCAAGCCATTCCATAATCTAATTCCCTGGATTGAGGTAGAACGTCCCTTCAAACTAGTTCTGAATTGTGGTTTTACAAACATCTCTGTCCCCTTAAGATTATAACAACTTTGTCTTTTAACAAAATGCATTTGGATATTTAAAGGTAATGCATTATTTTGAGCCCTATACATAACTGATAAAATATTATAGTCTACCAAATCATGGAACTTCAATAACTTCAGTTGATAAAATAATGTACTTGATGGATGACGGTAATGTTTTCTAGTGATAATTCTTACAGCTCTTTTCTGTAATACAAAAATAGGCTTTGTGATTGTTTTACACGCTTTCCCCCAAACATCAATACAATAGATTAAGTGTGGAACAATGATTGTGTTATACAACAAATACAGAGCTTTATCATTCAATAGGTCTCTGACTTTGTACAGTACTGCAATCGATTTAGCTATTTTTATTCTTACAGAATTTATGTGTTGTTTCCATGTCAGTTTGTCATCAATGATAACACCCAAAAACTAATGGATGGATGTTATTAATATTATCTCATGTACAACAAAATATTGAACCATTGAGCCCAAATGTGCAACTGCAGCATAGTCTTGACGCACTGAATGAAAATGGTGTTTGAGAAAAGGGATATTGAATATATGCACAAATGGCTTACCATAATACCAGTCAACTTTAAATGTGTTCTTTAGTCCGTGTCATAGAAACAATCTATCCCAGTTCTTTAGCTGGATCCATGAAAAACACCAATTTACATTTGGAAACAGCCAGGATTTCAGCCGTTTAAGAGTCACCTGCCTGGAAATACATTATCTCGTTTATTTGTACTGGTAGATGACACATGCCTTACCTGCCTTTTATCTAGACACAGCCTCATACCACAAGGCATTTATCAGATTAAAACTCCAGCCCAAACCCAGGGAACGGCGTGTTCTTGCCCGTGGCGTTTTTGGTTTTTCATGTTCAACAGGTTTAGATCCAAACCTTCATTCCCTAAAACAGATTTATAGGATCATCCTGATGCATGCTCAATTATCCAGTAGATAAATCTAACAAGGTTAAATCAGGTCCTCTGGATAGATTCTTCTTTGTTGAAAATTCATTTTTTTTAATCCAAAAGACTTCTTCAGTCTGGGAACTACAAGCAAACAGTCTTATACGCACCACCTTCTCATAGTGGATCAACCAGTTTGCTGGTGACGTCTAGAACTAGTTGTTCACATGCAAAAGGAGAAACATCAGCCTAACAATTGACTGTTAGTGCCCTGATGGCCATTTGCTATTCACAGAGGCCCGAGTGGTATTCACAGTAAAAACATTATGAGAGGGGGCAGTTGAACAGAGACCATCGCCCCGTTTAACGATGGACAAGTTCTCTTCATAAAGATGGCTTCCTTCACTTCTCCCTCAGAGCAATTTTCTTCTTTATCAAGGATGTGAACATCTTCATCCTTGAATGAGTGACCGCTGGCGTGGAGATGAGTGTAGACCGCAGAGTCCTGACCTGATGATGTGATCTTCTGTGCTGGGCCATCCTTTTGCCCAGTGGCTCTTTAGTTTCCCTGATATAAGACTGATCACAGCCCTCCTGACACTGAACAGCATACACAACATTACTCTGTTTGTGCCGGGGGACTGGATCTTTGGGATGGACCAGTCTTTGCCGTAATATATTTTGCGGTTTGTAAACTACAGAGATGTCATGTTTAGAAAATAACCATCTCAGAAGAATACGCCCAGAGGACCTGACTCAACCTTATGAAAACTTCAGGATAATTTCAGCCCCAGTTGTTTTGCTTTTCCATAAAGGTCTGAGCATATTAGGGTGATTTCTTTCCCTCAGGTGTATCACTTTTCTTTAAGATTGAAAAGTTACAGCTGTTGATCAGACAGACAACTAAAAAAACTGCTTGTAATATTCCTTGTTATCCTCCAATTGGGTAATGGGAGAAGCTATTTTAAATTTTCAAACTCAACATTCAATTTGGTCTATAACTCATCATGAAGCTGAAAACTGGCCGCAGAGGGACAGAGCTCCTGTCACTAAAACAAAGATTGACAGCAACAAATCTTTAACTTGTGATGTTTTGGTTGCTGTTACATCATGATGCTTAGAAACTCCTAACTCAGAGAAAATATCCAACATGGACATCCATCCATCCATCCATCCATCCATTATCTTTACACGCTTCTTTCTTTTTAGGCAGTGGGGGGGTCACTTGTGCCCATGTCCAGGAGTCATGTGCGAGAGGCAGGGGACATCCTGGACAGCTCTCCAGTCCATCACAGAGACACATAAGGACAAACGAGACAACAAAACATTCACTCACTCACTCACTCACTCACTCTCACCAAGGGACAATTTAGAGTTACCAACCAGCCTAACATTCATGCTTCTGGTCTGTGGGAGGAAACCAGAGTAGCCGGGGAAAGCCTACGCATGCATGGAGAACTTACAAACTCCACCCAGAAAGGCCCCCTGACCGTGATTTGAACCAGAGCAACCTGCTTGCTGAGAGACAGCAGCTCTACCAACTTCGCCACCATGAACATATTTTATTAAATAAAATTAGCTTAAAAAAAAAACCAAACTTTATAAACACGGAGATCAGCTCTCTTTGATCCGTTCAAACCTCAAATTTGTTCCTGAAACACAATCTTTGGGGATTGTGTGGGTTATTTACATAATGAACCATAAACTTTGTTAATCAATTTAACATCAATGGCTAATTCCTAGAAATCATCAATTTAAGTTTTTTAAATTTCTCTGTCAGTTGCTGCAGGACAGAGGAACTAGGCTACTGGTTCAACAACCCAACCCAACATAAGAAGTAACAAAAAATCTTACCATACCAAAGACCTTGGTTCCTAGAAAATGTTCTTGCAGTAAAAGCATCCTTCCCTTGTGGTCACTGTCTGGAGGTTTCTGGTGATGTTTTTTTTTCCCCTCCTGCTGTTCTCAGGTCTAGGATTTGCCCTCTGTTACACCCCAGCCATCACCCTGGTTAGCTGTTACTTCCGGCGCAGGAAGGCCTTGGCGTACGGCATCGCCATGTCAGGGAGCGGCATTGGAACGTTTGTTCTGGCTCCAACTGTGCAGCTGCTTATTGACCTGTACTCATGGAGGGGGGCACTTCTTGTTCTCAGTGCCTTTGTGGCCAACCTCTGTGTCTGCGGCGCACTGCTTCGACCAATCACAGTGCAGGAGGAGGAGATGGAGGACAGAGGGGCATGTGTTAAGAAACAGCGAGGTGTGTATCTTTGTACTTATATGGCTCAAGACAGCACAAATATAACGATTAGTAATCCCACCTTGGAAGCCAAATCCAAACCAAATGGAAGGTGTACCTGTGTTGCAGAGCATCTTTGAACCTCAGCAACACCTATTTGTTCTGATGCAGGTGATGCTTCATTGCAGGATGTTGAACTTTCCATCAAGCTTACCAACGATTCTGAAGACAGAACCAAGGAGCCATCTTTGCTGCTCCTCCCTAACAAAACCCCTGTTCCCCAGCTGAAGCAAACATGTTGCCTTAGTTCCTGTTTCCTGTCTGTCAAGGCGTACCACTTCCTTTTACAGCCAGACTTCCTGGGTCTGGCCGTATCCTTCATCTTCCTGGCCAGTGGCTGCAGCTTGCCCTTCGTCTACCTGGTGCCGTACGCTCTGAGCACTGGCGTCAGCCTCCAGAACTCCGCCTTCCTCATGTCCATCCTGGGAGTCATCAGCATCGTGGGGAACATCACCTTCGGCTGGCTGACAGACCAAAGGTCCGAGTCATTCATTTATCGTGAAGTTTTAAATTAAACATGGGATCTGTTAAATCACAGCTACCCATTTGTAGAAGAACCATAACAAAGCCAAAGGGAAAAAAGCTCTGTGAGGAGAACAAAGTCCAACTCTGAATCCAGCAGCTTGTAGAACCACCAAGTCTGCTGGAGTTTTCTAGATGTGAGGCAAACTGGGGTATAATACATTAGAAGCACAAAAAGATAAACCAGTGAAAGAAGTAGCGTCCCACCCTGGAATCGGGAAAACGGACGTTAAACGAAGAAAGAAAGAAAGAAAGAAAGAATAGATAGATAGATAGATAGATACAGTAGATAGATAGATAGATAGATGATAGATGATAGATGATAGATAGATAGATAGATAGATAGATATAGATAGATAGATAGATAGATAGATAGATATAGATAGATAGATAGATAGATAGATAGATGATAGATAGATAGATAGATAGATAGATAGATAGATAGATAGATAGATAGATAGATAGATAGATCGATCGATCGATAGATAGTGAAGCACTGCTGTTACAATTTAATGATATGGTCATAACAGTTTTTATTTAAGACACAACAGCAAACATGTTCAATATATCAAATATCCTCAACGACTCTAGAACCCTTTGTTCTACAGAGGTCCACTCATGACTGCAAGGAGCCCAAACCATCAGCCCTCCACCATTGTGCTGACAGCTGAGATGAGGTGTTTGCTGCAGTGCATTCTGGGTAAACTTCAGCCTTTTGGTCTGGTTTTGTCCCAAATGTCTTGTGTTTCCTCTAGATGAAACTTTCCAATCCATAGTTGTGCTGCCATGTTGTTTTAGAAAGAAAAGGTCATGCATGACCTTTGATCTTTAACCATTAACTGAGGCCTGCAGAGTTTGAAATGGAGCTCATTTCTCTGAGCATTGCATGGTCTGAACTTTGAGGTGCATCAGCCAGGAAGCTTGTAAGCTGTCTTATACGTTTTCCACCTGTGAATAATCTTCCTGTCTGTAAAATTATGGACTCCAGATGTTTTGAAAATCACCTTTAACTCGTCACGATTTGATGTGCTGAAACAATTGCTTCTCTGAGGTCATTGATGATGTATTTCCATATTGGTGTTGTGCTAACACACACCTTGATGCTTCAGAGTTCATGTTAAAACAGAACCAGACCCAGTGAGTTCAGAGCTGCAGAGCTTCGGTCATGGTTCCAAGTTTAAAGTTTTGTCGTCTCACATTAACAAGTTTGAACAACAACTGGAATATGAGAACGACTGGTTCTCAGGTCCTTCTCTATTTATCCGGTGTCAGGTAAAACTCATTGGGCCTCATGCAAGAACATGTTCGTATTTTTATCCTAAATTTCTCTTACTTTTGTTCGTACGAAGCGTTCGTACGAACATGCCACGTCAGATTCAACAAACTCTTCTATCCTCAGGAAAAGTGTGTAAACGAGCTGCGTAAATTTAATGAATCCCACCTGTTCTATCCACCTGCGCGTGCTCGCGGAGAGGTCATTTACATAATTCCCACCCCTCAAAACACCATATAAGGCCACGTTTCCTGCCTTTTGACAGCAGGAAGTGTCCATTCATTCAAAATCAAGAAGTAAAAAGAACTTCACGCGTTCGGAGATTGAAGTTCTGCTCTCAGTCGCGCACCGCTACCGCAAGTGTCGGATGGTCAAATATTTTTTATTTTAGTGTAAACAACTGTGTTACATTATAGTTTCACTTATTCAGAAGACTTGGCGCACCGCTACCCCCCACCCCCCCGCAAGTGTCGGATGTGTTTTTGAACAGAAGCATTTTAAAATGTCTCGAAACTACAGTTAACTTCATATTAATATTGTAGTGCATATGTTGTGTCTCCCGTGGGTCGTACAGTATCAGAAATCAAGAATAAATGGTTTGATCTGAAAATGGCTTCAAACAAACGTCTCGCCGCAGCACGGACAGGAGGTGGTCAAGGAACAGTCTGCGTTACCGAGATGGATGGACAATAAATGCCATGCTGCGCAAGACGCGTGCCAACATGTTTTGCAGCACAAATGAGTCATGCGCGCTCCTCCTGGTCATCGCGCAACCACATTCTGCAGGTTATATTTCGAATCAGATATAATTTGGACATTTATGGAGTGGTATTGCTTCCGATTGAGGAATGGGAATGCGTCAGGTGAAGGTGCTTTGATCCGTATGTGTGCACAGTCTATTGCTCCGATGGTGTTTGGCACAGCAGTCCAGCAATAGCATGAAAATCAGTCTTAATTCGTACTTGTTCTGCGGCGGTGTATGGGAATTTTATGTACCTGGGTGTTAATATGAGGAGGGCTTTGATGACCAAGGGGAGCGCACGACTCACTGAAGCCTGCGCGACACACCAGACAAATTAAACTTAAAATTATAATTCTAATTCAAACAGAATAACCTATTGTCAAGAATAATTATGGTGCGTGATTTTTTTAAACCCAAAATATTTTCTAAATAACGAAATATGAAGTTATTAGTGGAGAAAATCCGTCTGGATAACAGCGGACCGACTGCTCCTAAAATATACGACAGGTCTGGACCACACGTAAATTTTGTTCGTATCTGAAAAAAATCTTAGGATACGAAAACATTGTTGAATGCCACAAATGATCCTAAATCACTCGTACGCACAGTTTAAGAACAAATCTGTGCGTACGAACGGTTCTTGCATGAGGCCCATTGTTACAACCATTGATTAGCGATAACTTTTTTTTCTTTACTTCAATAGATCCTTTAAAAAAAAAAAAAGCTGGAGACCATCAGAACTGCAATCTGATTTAAATCAGTAACAGAAACACAAAACTCACCTGCAGCTTATAAGCTCACCTCCTGTATTATATCACGTGTTTCTGTGAAGCAAACTTCATGTCTCTCTCTCTCTCACTTGTTTAAATATGACTTCCTGTCTGTCCCTCACCTGCTTGAAGCTGACTTAAGCTGACTTCCTGTCTGTCTTTCACATGTTTGAAGCCATCTTCCTGTCTGTTCCTCAGGTGTTTGAGGCCACACCGTCTGACCTGTTACACATTTTCCGTGGCGATGGAGGGTCTTTGCTGCCTCTTCACACCGCTGCTCACTTCCTTCCCGCTCCTTGTGCCGTTCGCCGTGCTCTACGGTTACTTTGATGGCGCCTATGTGGCACTGATTCCCGTGGTGGTGTCAGACGTGGTCGGAGTTGGTCGCCTGTCCTCAGCGTTGGGCGTGGTCTTCTTTTTGCACGCCATCCCATACCTGGTGAGCCCACCAATTGGAGGTGAGGGACATTAACTTTGCCTGTGATGCTTTATAACTTCAGAGTGAAATCACGTGATGACTCGTCACACCTCCTTCTTCTCCCCCAACAGGTTGGCTGGTTGATGTCACCGGAAATTACACAGCCAGCTTCTTCCTCAGTGGCACCGCCCTGCTGGCCAGTGCGCTCGTTGTCTCCATCGTCACTGGAATTCGCCTCTGCCGCCAGCGCCTACGCAGCAAACACAAGCCCCTCCCCCTCAGGCTGTCTGATTGGTCAGACTGTTTACACAAAGAGATGCACAGCCAGGGAGTTGCTTCAGAGTCACAGAGTTAACAGCCAACACAAAATATCCACACAAAATAACTCCTGGAAGGATGTAATTGGCTGCGGAAACTGTCAAATCAAATTTTCACAAGCAGATTAATTAAAGTTTGGAGAAAAAACTTCCTGCCAGAATTGATAAACTGAACATTTTGTTCTCATTTCGAGATACTTAACCCCCACCATCTGCTCCTCTGGTCGCCCTATGGCAGCTCTGCTCCACACAGAGGGCTGTGGTAGCTCAGTGGCCTGGTTGCATCAGGAAGGACCTCCGACATAAAAACAATTGCAAAGTCGTTGTGCGAGTTAGTTTGCTGTGGTGACCCCTGAAGAAGGGAGCAGCCGAAAGAAGAAAAAAAAAAACAAAGGAAGGAAAAAAAACTGTGAGGCACAAAACAGCAAGTGTACGAATACAATCTATAGGTGCTTTAAAGTAAAATGTTCATGTAAAAACAGATGTTTGTTGTTATTAGTGTGAAAATCCAAATGTGATCTCACAGAGCGCATAAAATAAAGTTTTACACAAATGTGTGACAATCAGCAGCTGTTGTTATGTGAATTCTTAAAATTTCTGCTGATGATAGGGTAACCCTGAACACAGATAATGTGATCCTGAAGCCCCAAGCTGGTTGTTTCAAGGCAAAAAAAAAATAAAAATAAATTGTATGCTCTTTTTGTATTACTTTATAATTCATTTATATTTATTTTCGGCTCTCAATCAGAGCTTGATTTGAAATTTTAATTTAAAGGTTCAGTATGTAATTTCTGGAACACGCTGGAACTTAGGAAAATTTTGAACAGAGACACGTTTCTGGTTCCTCCCCCACTCAGAGCCATATATGGCTCTGTTACCCTTGCTCTGCTGAAATTCAAATTCAAGCTCTGTTTTTATTGGCTGATTCAAATTCAAGCTCTGTTTTTATTGGCTGGTTACAAACTCTGTTTTTATTGGCTGGTTAACGGCGGGTCACTGTGGCTTTTTAGAAATGCTTTTAGAGAAGCAAGGGGACAATAGTTTTTTTCAGAGATTACTTGTCTAAAATCAGTATGTCAGGAGGTAGTGACAGAGTGAAGAAATATGTTAAAAATATATTGTTAGAAAAGTTACATACAGCTCCTTTAATGGTTTAATTTTTAATTATGCAAAGCAGTTTTGAGTTGCCCGGTTGCTGAAATGTGCTACACAGTACAAGTAAAGCTGTCTTCCCTTGCTTTTGTAGTGAAAACTAAGCTAAACCGATTTGTGTTGGTGCAGAGGGTGGGACTTAATGAGCGACAAGTGAATCAGGTCTTGTCTCGGTGAGTTCTGGGCTTTCATCCAGCAGTTCCTCCTACTCAGACACAAGTCTGCTCTGTTCTGAAACACAAACATCCATCAGCCAATCAGGAGCCTTTAACCTGACAGGTGAAAACAGGATGTTCTGTTTTCATCGCCACCTGCAGTCGTCCCCTGAGTCGGAACAGACTCTGAACACCAGGGGCCTCGTGTGTGTACCAGTACACAGAAAAATGTACATGCCAGGTTCCACGAACATGTATCAAAACAAACGTTGTGAGAACATGTGCATAAATAATTGCATGTTTTTGACCTGCTGTCAGAATGTGCTCACCTCAGTCCACAGCATCAAACTACAAAGTACTGAATCTTGCCTGACAATACTCCCCTGAATGCTTACTGGAAGTCTGTAATTATAGCTTTCTTGCTTTGTCTCCAATGTTCAGTTCTCCTAAAAGATTGCAAACATCACTAAACACATATCGAAGCTTGACACCGTTTGGCCTTAAAAAGTAAAACGCCACAACATCATCAGAATGAGAAGAATTTGATGGTGTTGACTCACTCAAAAACAGCTGTGAGCTGAGTTATGTGAAGACCCTTGTTGGGTTACAGGCTGGGAAATACTGAACCACAGGTCCAAAAGATCTGAGCAATCACTGTGACTAGACTGCAAGCAGGGAGCAGCTCAGGTTTCATGCGGGAGTTGTGTGTGTGTGTGTGTGTGTGGGGGGGGGGGGTATTTTTGCCAAACATTTCCATCAGAAGTTAAACTTCAATTGTTGTCTCGGTAAGACATTGATTTTTCTTTTGAACCTAATGGTTTTATCATGGTTTTACCATTATCTTTACTCATTTCTTCCTTTTCGGGTCACGGGGGTCACTGGTGCCCATGCAGCAGTCACTGTGTGAGAGGCAGGGGACACCAACCATTCAGTTTAGAGTACGTCAGATATTGTAAAATGAGTCGTGCTGAATGATCAAAATTTAAGTTGGAACAATTGTTTGCATATCCATATTTTTTATTTTTTTTAATTTATTTACGTTTTTGCATTTATGATTTTTTTGTATGACCTGTCAAGGAAAAACCCAGACTTCTGTCAGAAAGCTTTGAATTACCATGTAAAAAGTCATTATTTTGAAATACAAATGAGCGGGAAAATGTTTTGAATTTTATTGATTTTATCAACGTTATACTGATTTAATTTGGTGCATCTAATTTTGAATTTTGCCATTGAAAGACTCAAATCTGCCTTCATTAACCTGAGGAAAAAAGTTTTTGGATTTGCTCTTTGTAAATTTAATTCAAAATATATTTGTAAAAATAAAAGCACATTGTATATATATATATATATATATATATATATATATAATGTATACATTCTTTAATATTACATTCTTATCTCTTTATAACACATAATTATTCTATTTCATATAAAAAAGCAGAATTGTTTCGAAGTCAAAAACTAAATGTTTCGTTTTGAGCTGACCTGTCAAACAACCTTTTAAAGCACACACACACACCACCTTATTTTCCCCAGTGTTTGAAGCGAGTTGATCTTCAACACTTTTTTCATCTTTACACTCAATTTCATCCCATCTGCTTTAATTGTTTTAAGGCAAATCAACATGACCTTAGTGAATTCAGCTGTAAACAGAACATCAGTTTTTGTGTTCATGTTTTTCAATAATCTTTCTAAATGCAAATTTTGTGAAACATTTATATATATTTTTTAAATTCTTATGATCAAGCTGATTCAAGTCTGATGCAAGAAGTGTTCTTAGGACATTTATGTCAAATATTTGTAAAAATAGCTAAAACGCAAGTTTTATAAGCAAAATTATTACTTGCTGTCAGATAAATTATGTGCAGCTAACACAGTCCCAAGTAATTTTTTTAACGATAAGCTTTTCTTGACCAAATGAATGTTCTGAAAATTTTGCATTGAATAAACAATCTAGTGAAATTGCATTTTCTCCAAAAATGCTTCGTAATTGTAAGTGCTGAATAACTGCAAAATTTGCTGAACAGGCTCAAACGGGGCTAGAACAAGTATGCACTGCAATATTAATATGAAGTTAACTGTAGTTTCGAGACATTTTAAAATGCTTCTGTTCAAAAACACATCCGACACTTGCGGGGGGGTGGGGGGTAGCGGTGCGCCACAGCTCTTCTGAATAAGTGAAACTATAATGTAACACAGTTGTTTACACTAAAATTAAAAATATTTGACCATCCGACACTTGCGGGGGGGGGGGGTAGCGGTGCGCCACAGCTCTTCTGAATAAGTGAAACTATAATGTAACACAGTTGTTTACACTAAAATTAAAAATATTTGACCATCCGACACTTGCGGGGCGGGGGGGGTAGCGGTGCGCCACAGCGCGACTGAGAGCAGAACTTCAATCTCCGAACGCGTGAAGTTCTTCTTTGGCCTCATGCACAAACCGTTCGTACGCACAGATATGTGCTTATCCTGTGCGTACGAGCGATTAAGGATCATTTGTGGCATCCAACAATGTTTTCGTATCCTAAGATTTTTTTCAGATACGAACAAAATGTACGTGTGGTCTGGACCTGTCGTATATTTTACGAGCAGTCGGTCCGCCGTTATCCAGATGGATTTCCATCACTAATCACTTATATTTCGTTATTTAGAAAATATTCTGAGTTTAAAAAGAATTAAATGCAACGACACAAATTTGTTAAATTAAAAGAAAGCGGCTTCAACCCCCCCCCCCGCGCCCCACTCGACCACCGTGCGCCCCCGCGCGTGGTGTGGCACACGCCCCCCCACCCCGTGCCAACAGTGGGCACGGGGTCCCCCCGCGCCAGTGTCGGCATGCCCCCCCCCCACGCCGCGCGACTGTCGAGCAGACACACACACACACACACACACAGCACCGCAGAGAGAGGGGAGAACAAAGCGAAACCAGCTTATTCATTCGTTTCATGTCATTTTTTATTTAAGCTGCCTGTTGACTGCGGGCGCACTGTCATCTGAGTGTGGATCATCGCGCGTCTTGCAGTAAGTCTGCTCCATCTCGCAGACTGTCCACCTGTCGTGCTGCGGCGAGACGTTTGTTTGAAGCCATTTTCAGATCAAACCATTTATTCTTGATTTCTGATACTGTACGACCCACGGGACACACAGCATGCACTACAATATTAATATGAAGTTAACTGTAGTTTAGAGACATTTTAAAATGCTTCTGTTGAAAAACACATCCGACACTTGCGGGGGGTGGGGGGGTAGCGGTGCGCTACAGCTCTTCTGAATAAGTGAAACTATAATGTAACACAGTACACTGAAATTAGAGATATTTGACCATCCGACACTTGCGGGGGGCAGCGGTGCGCCACAGCTCTTCTGAATAAGTGAAACTACACAGTTGTTTACAAACTTTACACTAACATTAAAGATATTTGACCATCCGACACCTGCAGGGGGGGGGGTCGCCACAGCGCGACTGAGAGCAGATCTCCGAACGCGTGAAGTTCCTCATTTTACTTCATGTGTTTGAAATGAATGGACACTTCCTGCTGTCAGAAGGCAGGAAGCGTGGCCTTATATGGTGTTATGAGGTGTGGAAATTATGTAAATTACCCTCACGCGAGCACGCGCAGGTGAGTAGAACAGGTGGAATTCATCAACTTTAAGCAGCCCGTTTACACGCTTTTCCTGTGGATAGAAGACTTTGTTGGTTCTGACGTGGCATGTTCGTACGAACGCTTCGTACGAACAAGAGTAGGAGGAATTTAGGATTAGAATAAGAACATTTTCGTGCATGAGGGCCCTTCTTTTTACTTCTTGATTTTGAATGAATGGACACTTCCTGCTGTCAAAAGGCAGGAAACGTGGCCTTATATGGTGTTTTGAGGGGTGGGAATTATGTAAATGACCTCACAGCGAGCACACGCAGGTGGATAGAACAGGTGGGATTCATTACATTTACGCAGCTCATTTACACACTTTTCCTGAGGATAGAAGAGTTTGTTGAATCTGACGTGGCATGTTCGTACGAACGCTTCGTACGAACAAAAGTAAGAGAAATTTAGGATAAAAATATGAACATGTTCTTGCATGAGGCCCAATGAGTTTTACCTGACACCGGATAAATAGAGAAGGACCTGAAAAATGTCTCGAAACTACAGTTAACTTCATATTAATATTGTAGTGCATATGTTGTGTCTCCCGTGGGTCGTACAGTATTAGAAATCAAGAATAAATGGTTTGATCTGAAAATGGCTTCAAACAAACGTCTCGCCGCAGCACGGACAGGAGGTGGTCAAGGAACAGTCTGCGTTACCGAGATGGATGGACAATAAATGCCATGCTGCGCAAGACGCGTGCCAACATGTTTTGCAGCACAAATGAGTCATGCGCGCTCCTCCTGGTCATCGCGCAACCACATTCTGCAGGTTATATTTCGAATCAGATATAATTTGGACATTTATGGAGTGGTATTGCTTCCGATTGAGGAATGGGAATGCGTCAGGTGAAGGTGCTTTGATCCGTATGTGTGCACAGTCTATTGCTCCGATGGTGTTTGGCACAGCAGTCCAGCAATAGCATGAAAATCAGTCTTAATTTGTACTTGTTCTGCGGCGGTGTATGGGAATTTTATGTACCTGGGTGTTAATCTGAGGAGGGCTTTGATGAAGAATGTGACGTAGGTGAACTGTCTGCCCAACCTGAACTGACCGGTCAATTGGAGAATGTTGCCGTTGTCTGATCGAACGAGGACATGCATCCCCTCCAGGTGGGGTAGGAAGTGCCTGAGTGCCAAATGCATTACATGCAGCTCCAGCACATTCATATGCTGGGAGTGGTCTCTTAGGCCCCAACGGCCGTGGACTGCTCTGTGCTTCCCCACAGCACCCCATCCTGTAGAGCGGGCATCCGTCGTGACCACTTCCCTGTGACACACCACCACTACCATGGGGACACCCTTGAACAAATAATCCTCGTCCCTCCATGGAGCTAGGGCATGGAGACATGGCCACGTCACTGTGAGCCTGTGATGTCTGTGCCGTCTGGCATCCAGGCAAAAACTGTTGAGCCACCTTTGAAAGGGGTGAAAAGATAATAGGCCCAAGGGTACCACCCGAGTGACAGAGGTCAGTTTGCTTAGTAGCCGTAAGAATGTGACTTAGGGGAACTGCCTACCCAGCCTGAACCGACAGGTCAATTGGAGAATGTTGCCCCCCCCCCCCCTTTATACAGAAGGACGTGCTGTCATGGAAGATGAATCCAGGATCACTCCAAGAAAAGTGATCGTTTGAGAAGGAATCATAAAGCCCTTTCCCAGATTGACGTTGAGGCCCAACCGGGACATGTGTTTGAGCAGACGGTCCGGGTCGCGAAGGACGCATGCCTGAGACAGGGCGTAAAGAAGCCAATCGTCTAGGTATTCATTCATTCATTCAACCTTTATTTAGTCAGGTAAATCTTTTGAACCTCATGGGCTCATTTACGAAAGCGACCTGCTAAAACTAAAGAACAATGAACAGCAATGGTAGAATTACCTTAAACAATAAGCAATCAAACAATA
>JBBPBX010011955.1:44333-54955 GCA_038048925.1 Garcialebias charrua | reverse complement strand
GGTAACAACGAAATAGGTCTATAATTGTCAAAAGCACCTTTATCACTGTTTTTAAAAATAGGGATCACTTTAGCAACTTTCATATTATCAGGAAATACGCCCTCCGAAAGAGACAAGTTACATATGTAGGTAAAAGGTTCGATGACCTGATGTATTATATTTTTTACAACTATCCATCCATACCAGCCAAATCCCTTGATCTCTTGTCAGCAAATCCCTCGACTATCATGAGTATTTCTTTGTTGTCAATTTCTTGTAGAAACATAGCATCTTCACAGTGTTCAATCAAATAGTCCACATTACCATCAACACTTGGGATACCATTTGCAAGATTTGGTTAATAAAATAATTAGGATTGCACAATATTGAAAAAAACTTGTGATGTGCAACGTTTATTATTGCAATGAAGAAATCTGTTACAATGCACCAAAATTTTCCTAAATTCTCATTTTCACTTTTAGCATCATCTTCATCAGGTGTGGGCATCAAGACCTGAAGACACATTGGGTTGACCACATTTATTATCAGCATGCAGAACATGAATGCCTTGTACTTAAATTTAATGTCTATGATGAAAATACATGATTTATTGATGTATTGTTGTTCAATCGGCCCTTTATGATACTGATATTGTAATAACAATATATTTTTAACGTATCGTGCAACCCTAATAATGTTTAAACAACATGGGCCAAGACAACACAAAATGACTGTACCTGAAATGGATCAGTACCAACATTCCCACATAACAGATTTAAATTTGGCCTAATGGCTGTTTAGTAGATAGTATCCCTCAACAAATGAGCTGCTGCCTCAAACTGCATTTTGTGGCCAAAACCAAAAAGTGAGTGTTAAATTATAAAAGCTATTCTTCTCCTACTAAAAAAGTATTATTTATCAACAAGAATGGACTATCAAGATCAAGATCAAGTCAAGTTTATTGTCATTCGCATCACATGTGATAAATGAGGTGGAACAAAATTAGGTACTCGGGGTCCAAGTTACACACAAAATAAGCAAAAATATGAAGTGTAAAAAGAAACTGTATATAAAGATCTAAGACATACACTAAGATATAAACTAAATGAACACCAAACGGTAAACCAAAAGATGTAAGATATACACTAAACACTAATAACCTAAAATAATATGGTGTAACAACAGTAACCCAAACATGAGTCTGTGTTGAGCAGATGGGTATGAATGAATACAGCAGCATGAAATAGTAAGGAACATATGATAATCAGCAGCATGATGATCAGCAGCATGGGATGATCAGCAGCATGGAATGATCAGCAGCATGGGATAATCAGCAACATGAGATAATCAGCAACATAAGATAGTCAGCAGCATTAGATAGTCAGCAGCATGCAATAATCAGCAGCATGGTATGATTAGCAGCATGATATAGTCAGCAACATGATATAGTCAGCAACATGAGATAGTCAGCAACATGAGATAGTCAGCAACATGAGATAGTCATGAACATGGGATAATCGGCAGCATGGAATAGTTAGCAGCATGTGAGTCAGTAACATGAGCTAGTCAGAAACATGTTTATCAGCATGAGAGAGTTAGCAGCATGGGATAATCAGTAGCATGAGATAATCAGCAGCATGGGGTAATCAGCAGCATGAGATAATCAGCAACATGGGGTAATCAGTAGCATGGGATAATCAGTAGCATGGTATGATTAGCAGCATGATATAGTCAGCAACATGATATAGTCAGCAACATGATAGTCAGCAACATGATATAGTCAGCAACATGATATAGTCAGCAACATGATATAGTCAGCAACATGATATAGTCAGCAACATGAGATAGTCAGCAACATGAGATAGTCAGCAACATGAGATAGTCAGCAACATGAGATAGTCAGCAACATGAGATAGTCAGCAACATGAGATAGTCAGCAACATGAGATAGTCAGCAACATGAGATAGTCATGAACATGGGATAATCGGCAGCATGGAATAGTTAGCAGCATGTGATAGTCAGTAGCATGAGCTAGTCAGAAACATGTTTATCAGCATGAGAGAGTTAGCAGCATGGGATAATCAGCAGCATGAGATAATCAGCAGCATGGGATAATCAGCAGCATGGGATAATCAGCAGCATGGGGTAATCAGCAGCATGAGATAATTGGCAGCATGATTATCAGCAGCTCAGGGCAGCATTGTGGCACAACTGGTAGAGCTGCTGCCTCTCAGCGAGCAGGTCCCTGGTACAAATCCCGGTCCAGGGGCCTTTCTGGGTGGAGTTTGCATGTTCTCTCTGTGCATGAGTGGAGTTTTCTCCGGATACTCCAGTTTCCTCCCACAGACCAAAAACATACATGTTAGGCTGATAGGTAATAATAATAATAATAATAATAATAATAATGAATTCAATTTATAATGCACTTTTCATTAATGAAAATCTCAAAGTGCTACAAAGTGCAACAGAATTAAATGTCAATAAAACAAGTAATAAAACAAGTAAAATCAATAACAGTATCAACTAAGATCAACTCTAAATTGTCCCTAGGTGTGAGTGAGAGCATGAATGGTTGTTGTCGCGTTTGTCTCTATGTCGCCCTGTGATGGATTTGCAACCCGTCCAGGATGTACCCCGCCCCTTGCACAGTGATTGCTGGATATTGGCACCGGCGACCCCCATGACCCAAAAATGGAAGAAGCAGGTAAAAGATGATGGATGGATGGATGGATGGATGGATGGATAGATGGATGGATGGATGGATGATATAATCATGTTGCTGACAATCAAATGCTGCTGACTGTCAGCAGCATGGTACAATCAGCAGCATGAGATTAGCAGCACAGATAAGTTGCATTATTACAAGAATATTACTACAACATTACTACAACATTACGACAAGAAGCAACATATTTAACTGTGAATGATGTTGTAGGAGAAGTTAGAAAAAATGATTCAACATACTAAAAAGAGGAAGTGTGAGGACTTGGTGGCTGCCAGGAACGTCCATAAAATCTTTTCCTGTTGTGGTCATATTAATTACCATGCTGATGGAATGTAGGTAGAAAGAGTTTTACACCACAAGTCTCTGGCTATTTTTCACACGACAAAGTTACATTTTCAATTTAGTACAATGCTTAAATTTGTGCACTCATTACCCTGTAAATATGTTTTATGTGAGATTTACATTTAAAAAGTGCCCGTGGGGTTGACACAGTCTTTCTGCTACTTACTGTGTGCTAATGAAAAGTCGACTTCTGCCTTTTTTCTAAACTGAGGGTAAGTTTTATATAAAAAGGCCAGCAAGTTCTTGGTCAAACTTTCTGTTCTGAAGCAAAGCACACACTCAAAGAGATAAATAAACAAGCACACAAACTCTGGGGCTGAGGAATGACAGATGTTTGCAGCTGGGAAGGAATGCCTGCCAAGACTTCCTGTATGTCCACCTCTTTAGTGCCCGCCACAAAGTTCCACCGCGAAAAGAGTCAACCTATGGCACAG
This sequence comes from Garcialebias charrua, assembly GCA_038048925.1. Lineage (NCBI taxonomy): Eukaryota > Metazoa > Chordata > Actinopteri > Cyprinodontiformes > Rivulidae > Garcialebias > Garcialebias charrua. Next base: position 51,475 of record JBBPBX010011955.1, on the reverse strand, counting down.
AACACCATGTACCCTTAAGATACAAACAACAAAACATGTAGTTAATCACTTCCAGGGTCTAATCTGGCCTCAATAAAAGAGAACAAAAAAAGCCTGAAGGTGGTGCTGGGATCAAAACAGAAACTCAGCTGGGTGACTCATTTACCTCTCTACCTAGAAGGATACGCGTCCTCGTTCACCGCAGTGCTATTTCGGAGCTGTTACGGCACACGTGGACGTTCTCTGTCTAACGCATCAGTGTGTTTTTCTCTGATTCATGGTTACAGTAAACCATTATGCGCTGACGTCATCCCCGCATCACTTCCCAAAAACCGAGGGCTGTCTCGGCTCCGTCACCCCCACCCTCGCCTCGTCCTTTCCATCATTCTCCCCATCAGAAGAAAGACAGCTGGACGCAGCTCGACGCTCACTTTCACATCTACGTTTTGAAGGAAAAAAAAGGTGTTTTGGGGAGGAAAAAGTGGGAAAAAATCACAGAAGGTGCGGGTAATAAAAGGTAATGCTCCATCTGTCGGTGTGTAATAACCTGATGGCCGTAAAGGACACACACACACACACACATACACACACATACACACACCATGAGGCCTGACACATTTGAATATCATCAGCACCGGAACAATGGTGGAAGAAGAAGCTCAGGTACAGTCTGAGCTCCACCTGTTTCACACCAACGTGCACACGTCTCGCCTGGTGCGAAAATCTGGATTCCAAATATAGACGGATCCGACTCTGTGAATCGGTGCATCGCTTTTTGTCACACTTTCTCGAGGTTCGCACGTTTCGCCGGGACTTGGTAAAACCGAACAGATTTTCCTTGTGAGTTCTTGTAAACAATGGGGGAGTTTTTTTGGTTTTGCTCGTGAAGCGAGTTAACAATGAGCCAAAGGGCCTCGAGTCTACATGAGCTGCTTGTTGCCCTACTTGTCTCCCCCCCCCCCTCCTCTGTTGCTTTACTTCCCTGTTCCACCTCGTCTCCCTTAAGGCTGCGTTCCCTCTTTCCTCCCATCAGAGGAGAGGGGAGGTCCGAAAGAGGGCAACCTCCAAATAAGTTCCATTAATCACAGGCCAGGGACTAATGTAACTAATATTTTACAATTAGAGAAGACAGCAGTGGGCTCAGAGCCATCCATCTCTTCACCACATGATCCTCCATTCACAGAGCTCCAGAGCAGCATTCACACACACACAAGTACATTTACTCTTTCCTACACAAGTAAATGTTCGTAAATGCATTAAAACGACTAATGTAAGGTGCTGAAAGAAGAGAGGAGATCTGTTTGTAATGAAACTGAAATTTTACTGATTTGGGCATAAAACTGTATTGATGCACAAGATTTTAGCAACATTTTGTGTCATGTGTTTTTCTTGTGATTGTTGTAAAATAAATATACTTGCACAATCCTGGGAAACACACAAGTGTGGGAGCTACAGTAAAAGCATTGTACAATCAGCGCAGACTGTGTCAGTAAAAACTATTAACCTTGCATTAAAGGATAAAACTAACTATTAAATGAATTAGAAATGTTGTTTATTTCAACTTGAGTCTTATTACTTCTGCCAAGAACGTTATGAGATTCACTTGACTTTTAGTCTGTTTGTGTGAACAAGTAATTTTAAGCGATGATTTTTTTTTTCTCCTTGTTTTTTATAGAAAGTAGGACATGTGTCATGTGAACAGTTGAACCTGTAAGAAATTAATTTTTAGTCTAAAAGCAGATAGGCACCCAAATATTTAGGCCTTAAAACTTGATTCAGTATTCATATTTACAGTTGGTCATTCCACATTACTGTAGGTTTTTTGTTTGTTGCATTTTTGTTCTTCTGTTTTTTGTTTTTCTCCATTTCTGTCCATTGTGAAATACTTTCCTTTCCTTTGTAGTAGTTGTTGATCGATTGACTGATTGCATTAATATAATCTGTTGCAACGTTACATAAGATTATTTTTAAATTAACTAGTGTGGCTAAATTCATATAAAAAAAGAGTGTGCACACAATTAGCTGTTCTTTTCAAGATGGCGCCTGTTGTTACGGCTTGCTATCTAACTCCTCTCCTGAACTTCCTACTGCTGTTCGTGTTCTGCCTTTTTTCATCGACGATGCATCCTTGCTTCTGGTCTATGATCGCTCAACTCTTCTAAGTCTCCAAGACTCGCTGTTCAACACACCGACTACTGACAAATATGGATATTTTAAGCCTCCTCCACCGTTCCTGGCGTCCATTCCAGCGTACTTACAACGCAACGCGACCACGTTGCCACGCAACAAGCGACGCAGAAGACGCGGAACGAGGGCAGGCGTACTGGTGAGATTTAAAAAGTATCTCTCATCTCACAACACGCCGACGGCTGACTTACCTCCTGAATTCAGCGTCTTTGATGTCCGTCGTTCCTTCGCTCGTCGCCACAGATGCCTTGTTGCTATCAATCATGACGCCAGCGATCAGTATCCATCTTGTCCCCCGGTGAGGACTGTGAAGCGAGGCTGCGTTAAACAGAACCTCCGCCCGCTCGCTCGAGCTGAGAGTGACGTAACTGGCTGTGTTCCAGTACGTGCAGCACTGTTTAACGCCAGATCGATCACAAATAAAACTTTTATATTAAGTGATTTGATCTCAACTCATCGTCTGGATCTGTTTCTGATTACTGAAACCTGGCAGAAAACAGGAGACCACAGCTGCTTCTCAGAACTCCTCCCACCTGGTTTTTCTTATCTGAGCGCACCGCGTGGGGCTGGAAGAGGGGGAGGGCTCGCTGCTGTGTTCAATGAGGAGGCGTTCAAATGCCGCATGTTGCCTCAGAAAAACTACAACAGTTTTGAAAGCATGTTTTTTGTGCTGGAATCTGCTAAACCTCTGCTGTGTGGCCTCTTTTATCGGTCTCCACAATACAATAAAAACTTTCTCAGTGAGTTTTCAGAACTACTGGCTGACCTGCTGCCAAAGTTTGACTCTTGGCTTTTCTGTGGAGACTTCAACGCACACATCTGCTGCCCAAGTAATCAGCTTGGATGTGAGTTTCAGGACCTTCTGGACTCTTTTAACCTGTCGCAGTCGGTCTCGGGGGCCACGCACAGTCAGGGTCATACACTGGATTTAATTATCTCCCACGGCCTTCAAATACCTGCTGTGGAGATCCTGGACACCTGTATTTCAGACCATTTTCCCATATTATTTGAAATTTTCACCTCTCCTGCACCGAAGGCTATTCTCCCAGCACGTCTCTGCCGCTCCATCACCCCATCCACCCCAAGTCAGTTCACTGATGCCTTTAAGAGCACTGACTTTTGCTCTGCTGTCAGCCTGGACCCATCTCTACATCCTGAGGACTTCATCACCTCCTTCCATCACACCTGCACAACGATCTTGGACTCCATCGCTCCTCTCAAACAGGCATCTTCAAAAAACAGACCATCACCATGGCTCAACGAAACGACGCGAGCTCTTCGACAACGCTGCAGGAAAGCAGAGCGAAAATGGAGGCGCGACCGGCTTCATGTGTCCCAGGGAATACTGAGAGACTGTCTCTGTGATTATCAAAATGCTGTGAAGCAGGCCAAGTCACAGTACCTCTCCAATTTAATCACCACCAGCTCCAACCGGCCGAAGACGCTATTCAACACACTCCAGTCTGTTATCAATCCATCTGTCAATGTTCTGAAAACTGCCACACAGTCTACCTGTGACGACTTTCAGAGCTATTTTGTCAACAAAATAGACTCTATCAGGCAGAACATTGTCAGTCCATCCAACACCATCCAGCCATGTGCATCTGCAATAACCACTGCTGTTTTTGACCAGTTCGACCTGGTTTCACTGCCTCACCTCATCAAGGTGGTTCAGCAGATGAAACCAACTAACTGTTCTCTGGACATCATTCCATCAAAAATGTTCAAACAGTCCTTTGATGTAATTGGTCCTTGTGTTTTGTCATTTATTAACAGCTGTCTATCTTCAGGTTTTGTGCCATCTGCTTTCAAACACGCTGTGGTCAGGCCTCTTCTCAAAAAACCAGGCCTAGATCCTACAGCTCTCTCTAATTTCAGGCCAGTTTCCCATCTGTCATTTCTATCAAAGGTCCTAGAAAAGATTGTTTTTATTCAACTTCAATCTTTTCTAGAGCTCAACAACCTGTTTGAAAAATTTCAGTCAGGTTTTCGAGCTCGTCACAGCACTGAATCTGCACTGCTCAAAGTACAGAATGACATTCTTCTGTCCCTGGATGCAAAAAACCCTGCTCTGCTGGTGATGTTAGACCTCTCAGCAGCTTTTGACACCGTCGACCATCAGGTACTAATCAACCGCTTGTCTCAGCAGGTTGGCCTCCAGGGAGCTGTGCTTGAGTGGTTCAAATCTTACCTGTCTGGGAGAACTTTTTCTGTCATGATAGGCGATCTGTCCTCCTCTTCATCAACCCCTCTGACCTCTGGCGTACCACAGGGATCTATTCTAGGGCCAGTCCTCTTCTCTCTTTACATGCTGCCATTAGGATCAATCATTGCACGTCATAACCTGTCTTTTCACATGTATGCAGACGATTTACAAATCTATCTGCCAGTCACTCCCAACCCCTCACTCAGTTCAAACACTCTTGTCAACTGCTTAAATGACATTAAGCACTGGCTCTCTCAAAACTTCCTCCACCTAAACACAGATAAAACTGAATGCATTTTATTTGGTGCACCTGATGACACCAGCAACATCCTTCCCAGTCCCAGTTTTGGTTTTCCCCTCCCCCACTTCAACCCGGTGGTCAGAAATCTTGGAGTGCAGCTTGACTCCAACTTAAAGTTTGATAAACAGATCAGTTCTGTTGTCAAGACCAGCTTTTTCCAGCTCCGTCTGCTCTCTAAAGTCAAGTCATTTCTCAGCCGTGGTGATCTGGAGAAGGCCATCCATGCCTTTGTGACCTCCAGACTTGATTATTGTAATGCTTTGTATGTTGGTATTAATCAATCCTCCATCTCCCGTTTACAGCTTGTACAGAACTCTGCCGCGCGCTTTTTGACCAACACACGAAAATATGAACACATCACTCCTGTCCTGTCCTCTCTACACTGGCTCCCGGTTCAGTTCAGGATACAGTTCAAGCTGCTCCTGTTTGTTTTCAAAGCTCTGAATGGACTTGCTCCTCTGTACATCTCAGAACTTTTGAAAGTCCATCAGCCCGGCAGAGCTTTACGATCTGCCAGTCAACACCTGCTGGAGGTGCCTCGCTCAAGGTACAAACAATGGGGAGACCGGTCATTTTCTGTTGCCGGCCCAAAAGCCTGGAACAGTCTCCCCCTTGAGCTGCGTGCCACCTCTGATCTGACTCTGTTCAAAACCAGACTGAAGACCCACTTGTTCAAAAAAGCTTTCAGTGTGTAACTTTTATTACTTTTGGTATTTTAGTATGTAGCATTTTTATTTCCATTGCCTTCTTTTATTGCTGTTGTTTCTTATTCTATTTTCATTGATTTATTGTTCCAGTTTATTCATCTTTTTATCCTGTTAAGCACCTTGGTCAATGCAAGGCATTGTAGGAAGGTGCTATACAAATAAAGTTTATTATTATTATTATTATTATATGGAAATGTTCCGTGTCACAGAGACAGCTGAGCTATAAAAGTCCTCTTGCATTTTGTTATTTAAAAACCAAGTTAACCTTTTTTAAAGGTCATTATCGCTGTTCAAAAAACATGTTTTTATTCTTTCAAATTGCCATCTCGAGTCCTTTTTGTTAAGTCTTGTTCCCAATGACTAGCACTAAATGCTACCCAAAAAAAACAATAAAAATAAATTTTCTTGTTTTACATTTAAAAATGTTAACCTTTAAACAGTTCTCTATTGTAAATGAGTCCCCGGGACTCAATAAGACTAACCTGTACAAATAAAGGTTGAATGAAAAAAACCTTCTCCGCATCACTTATAATATTTAATTACCGGTACACTTTAACAAACAAGAATGGGATGACTGGTTTTGTAGTCTAAAATGGGAAGTATCAAAAACAAAGCTTATATCTTCCTGCACAGTGAGGAACAATCATCCAGGACAAAATAAACAACCAACTGATTAAAACTCGTTTTTTGAACAGAAGGGACTTTCCAAACACGACACAACATGGCAGCATTTCGTTTATCACGGACTCACTCTATCGCGGTTTTTCAAAATGAGATTGGACATGACACACAATTGGCTGATTGATGGATGAGCCACACGATCGGCATGAAAATTGTATTTAAAAGCACCTGCTGCAGATTTGTGCGGCCCATACTGCTGCAGGATAAACTTCCTGCTGAAACTAAACAGCTGATCAGATCAGCTGGACGCCCTGGACAGGTTGCAAGTCCATCACAGGTAGGCCTGTCACGATAACAAATTTTATTGGGCGATAAATTGTCTCAGAAATTATTGCGATAAACGATAATATTGTTTGAAATTTGACAATACTGTACATGTAATTAGTAATTATTGTCAAATTTAAGAATGTTTGTTTTGCATGTAGTACCTTTTTCAACCACTGGATGGCAGTATAAGACTGTTTGAACCAAATGATGGATACTGAGGGAGCGAGCAGCGTGTCTCAAGGAGAAATGGGAGGGAGGTGCTTTGGAGCTTTGACAAGATGTTTTTTTCCCCGAAGTCGGCCTGTTAGCTTAGCTCGTAGCTTAGCTTCTCATCTTAGCGGCTTTTAACGATCCAAAAACGCGATTTTGGATCTTTAAAACAGATTTTACAGAGAAAGGGAGTATATATATTGCACTACTGGTAGAGCTGCTGCCTCTCAGTGAGAAGGTTGCTAGTTCAAATCCTGGTGCAGGTGGAGTTTGCATGTTCTCTCCATGCATGCATTGGATTTCTCCAGGTACTCTGCTTTCCTTCCACATACCTAAAACATGCATGTTAGGCTGATTGGTAACTCTAAATTGTCCAAAGAGTGAGAGAATGAATGATTGTTTGTCTCATTTGTGTCTATGTGTCCCTGTGTTGGACTGCAGACCTGTCCAGGGTGTCCCCCGCCCCTCACACAGTTATAGCTGGACATGGGCACCGGTGACCCAAAATGGAAGAAGCAGGTAACGATTCTGGATGGATGGATATATACTGTATACTGTGAATGTATATATATACACACACACATATCTATATACAGTATATATA
>JBBPBX010011955.1:31216-42612 GCA_038048925.1 Garcialebias charrua | reverse complement strand
TAGTGCTGCAAGGTGCATTAAAAAGTGTTTGTCTGTATCTTGGCCTACATGAATATTTGTGTGATTCTGCACATACATGTTTGCACCTGCATGGATGTGTGTGTGTGTGTGTGTGGGGGGGTGTTGTGTCATAGGCTGGGATAATGACCATGATGACAGTGGCGTGGCTGATGGGGGCCAGAGGAGCTGAATGGTGACGGATGACACAGGCCTGAGCTCTGATGGCACACAGACAGTGAGTGATGACTGCACATCCTTCCCTGTGCTCCACCCTTCATTATCTCTATGGAGAGGAACACGACACAAAGGCAGGCCGCGCTGCCCTCTCACTGCCCTCAAACGACATCTGCTCATGGAGACAGCCACACTACCGCTCCTCTTTCACCTCGCTGTCGCGCCATCTATCTCCATCTATACGCTGATCTTTCTCGCTCCTTTTCTCTTTTCTTTTCTCTCGCTCTCTGTCCCCCGTCCACGGAGGGTACACAGAGGTCAGAGAAAGAGATAATGACTCACCCCCTTTCAACCTTTCAAATCAGGGCCTTTTCTTTCTCTCTTAATCCTTTCTTTATTGATCTTCTCATATTCACTTGCTCTCATGCGTCTGAGAAGTCTGATCTGATGTCACGGATTGAGGGGACCCCAGGTGTTACTTTTTTTTTAGTTAACTGGTTAAATCTTTTGATGGTGAAACTTGTTCTAAACCTGTCAAATAACAACATTTAAAAGAAGTTATCTCATTTGTGCCTGTTTAACAAATCCATGCATAGCAGGCAGACGCTTTGAGCCAACGCCACAGTAAAATTGGGTAAATGTTGCCATCTAGTGGTGGACTTGAAGCGGTGCAGTTTTGAGGATCTGTTTAGGGAGGACCCAATGAGACTAATGAGCATGCAGACAGGTTCACCCAGAGGTCACCATCTGGCCAATTACCACTGCTGGCACATTGGAGCCGACCTGAACTGTCATCACAAGCACATCACTCCATGTCCAAACTGCCCAGCAATATGTCACCGTGCCACTCCAAGTGCCACACAGTATGGAGAGATGGGGCAACAGGAGACAGCCCCGTGACAAAGCCACCTGGCCATCATGGCAGACACGACAGACTGCTGGCCCACCTGCTTAGCTCAGTTTTGGAGGACGCTCAGTGGACTCTCAATGTCATTAACCCATCTCAGTGTCCACCTTGACTGACAGGTGTTTATTGTCATTTGCTTCCTTTGGGGGGGGGGGAACAAATCAATCCACATGAACAGAAGGCAGAGGATGCTTAAAATAGCTTGCATTGATCACACTGCTGAAACATACAGGCAACAGTTGCAGCTGGATGTTTTGTGGGAACGATGTGGTTCTCACGTATTCAAACTCGAGTTTTTTTCCAACGCAAGCTCTAAACTTCCCAGACTTTTTTCCACTGCGACGTAATGATTTAATCCAACTGGTATTATAAACAACAAGACCAAGAAAGAAACACGAACAGTGCTGTGGCTAAGACAGGAGGTATAAGGGGAGGGGTGCGTTTTTGGCATATTATAATAACCATCTGTACAATCAAATGGAAAACTACCATCTCGCTGTTAGAATCATAAAGAAGGGGAACAGATGTTAATCCCTAATGGAGTTGACAGGCACTTCCCTGTCTTTCGCATGAACATATTGAGTTTCTGAATAAAGGAGGGGGGGGATCAGAAGGGAAGGTGTATCATGTTGCACTCATAATACATGCATATCAAAGACCCCAGCTGTTGGATCCCCTCTCCTGAGAGACAGCATTATTAAATCTGCACTCAGCAAGCACATCACACCAGCACAAGAGCTTAAGCCTTTTCCATCAGTGGGCTCCATCGCCTCGGCGGTTTGTAACCCATCACACGAGGAGATTATATCATCCTTTAAAGTGTACAGCTAATCAGTGCCACACACCTGTGTCTTATTTAGCCCTTATTTTTGAGATCAGAGTTGAGATCTGAGAAGAAGAAGAAGAAGAAGAAGAAGAAAAAAACTCAAGTGCTATAAGTATAAGGGAAGTGTGTGGTTCATAATTGGCATGATTCACACACACTCACACTCGCTCTTCGCACTCCCTGCTGTCGAGGGATGAGGGCTGAGATGCTGCCAAAAACTCTTTTTGGTTCTCTGTAGCAGAATCCTTGTGGCTGATAAAAGCCACAGTTTGGTCCCAAACCTGAAGTTTGTGCTTTGGTTCACCTTTTCACTCGAAGATCCATCAGTGGATAACAAGATGACCAGGGTTTGTCCACTAGGTGGCGACAGATACCTTCAAATGTGCAGCCTGGTCCCAGTGACAGCAGCTCTCATTGAATATGAATCAGTGGTGGGATGTAACTAAGTAAGTACAAATACTTTGTTACTGTACTTAAGTACATTTTTCATGTATCTGTAGTTTACTTAAGTAGAATTAAATGTGGATACTTTTACTTTTACTGCACTACATTTTACATGAAGTATCTGTACTTTCTACTACACTACATTTCTATAATGTGTTGAGTTACAAGTTACATTCACGTTGCAGCTTTTTGATTTGTTGTTAGTTTGAAAGTAACTGATGTCAAGAGAGTTGGTCCATTGAATCACTGCAAAGTGGACAGGTAACATTAGACCTGCCTTCAAGAAGAGCTGGACCAGTGACGTATATTCTAGTATAATTGAGCTGGGAGCACCCACAGCACCACTAACACACCCAAAATGGATTCCACCACAGAGATTCAGCCAGAAGATACACACCACCCATGGCCTTATTGAAAGACTATTGAAATATTATTGAAATATTATTGAAATATTATTGAAAGACTGTTCAGTACAGCAGGACAGATTCTCTCTCCCAAAAGAGACAGACTGGACTCAAATTTTTTTGAAAACCAACTTCTTCTGAACTTGAACAAGAAATTCTTGCAGCAATATTAAAATGTGTCAGTTCATGGATGTTAGGAGACAAGAGATTTCTCCAAATGTCTCAACACTCAGGTCCAAGTTTTAAAAATGGTGTCAGGAAGTTCAAATATTATTCACTATTGACCCATTACAAGGTTGACTAGACAGTATTTTAACTAGAGTTGATGACAAACTGCAGTTGAAATGATCAGATGTTCCTTTGTTAGGTCTAATGCTCCTTTTTTCAGGCAGACAAGTTTTATTTAAATGTTTTTACTGCAGTTAAAATGACACATTGGTTTTACTTTGTGTTAAATTAAAACTTTCAAAGGTATAATCATTCCTCTTTCTTATTTTGCTTAATAACATTTAACTCTGCATGTCATCCCTGAAATTCTGATGCACAGAATCAAAAGTCCAAGTGTGAACTGTGTCACAGAGTGAACACAATAAAAACATATATTATCTGCAGCATTGTTCATTAAAATGACACAACACTATGAATGTATTACAGAAAATATACAGTAGGCACTAGGCACACTTTATATTGTAGACCATTGCATTAGCAAGTACTTTTACTTTAATACTTTAAGTATTTTTAAAAGCAAGTACTTATTTACTTTTACTTAAGAACATTAATATGGTACTTCTACTTTTACTAGAGTACCATTTTTGTCTGTTTATTTGTACTTTTACTTAAGTACAGTGTTTGAGTACTTTCTCCACCACTGAATATGATAAATGCTCACCTGAAGTAACATCTTTCTCCACGTCTCCTCCGCCGTTCACCTTCTGAGCACTGACAGATGTGTTCAGGTTCCCCTGGGATCTGAGGAAGGAGAGCAGGGCGCCCTGGTGCACGAGTGGATCTGCTGCTCCTGAGGTCAAACCCTCCAAGGAGGAGATGGGAGGCTCGGTCACAGCGCCGGACTGTCCCACGTCCTTTGACTCGAGGACGCCGTTCGTCAACATCTTCCACTCGTCAGGAGCGTCGGATTCCAGTGGATTGGAAGACCGCTCCGATCTCTCAAATCCCCGCCCGTCGTTGTGACCCGCAGAGACTGCGTTCGGCGAGTTCATCTCGTCTTTTGTTCCCTGCACCGAAAGGTCACACTGATATGAGGGTTTCACTTCAGCTGGTGCATTCGAGTAACTTTGCAGCCGGCGGGTAATGGAGGACGAGAGTCCATTATTAAAAAGGCCCGACATGTGTAGTGCAGCGGGAGACGTGGCTGCGTGAGACGGGACAGAGTCAGGCCTGCAGGACAAATCCAAAGGTTCATACTGGGACTTTCTGGTTGGAGCAGATAAAGAGCTGTCTCCACCTGCATGCTCGTCAGCACGATCCACCTGTTTGCTAACAAGAAGGACTTTTTCAGTGTGGCTCTCTGAAGCAACAAACTGGTTCCAGTCCACCCTAGATCTGGGTCTGGGTTTGGGTTTGGGGCTGTCGCTGGGCTGCAGGGGAGAAAGATCGCTGTCGTCCTGCCAGCGGGGGAAGCTGTAGCGATCCAGGTGGAAGCTGAGGGAGGTGGCGGTGTACTCAGCGGCGAGTGGACACCTGTAGACGTTCTCACCTGACACACAGAACAGGAGAAACATGACAGGACACATTACAAAACTATGCTTTTATGAAGCATTCAGAGCATTTTTTTGTTGTTGTTCTCTACATGCAACAAGACCAGTTGTCTAAACATGAAAAATGTTGCAATCTCACACCAGGCTGAGTTGAATGATTTAAGTGCTGCCCTGCAGTAAATCAAGCTTGTAATCAGCTTTCAGCTCCAGTGATCCATCATTTTACAGTATGAACACCACCAGCACGCGCAATAAACACACCCAAAGATGTAAACGGCAAACAAGATTCTTCCAGAAATAATAATAAACGGTGAAATTGTTAAGCAACTAGAACAAGGCAGATGTTGCAGACATGAGCTGCGTTTCCATCAAAGCCGGTAAGTGGGTTTCTCCGTCAAAGAAACAAAAAAAACCAAAAAGCAACGTCCAACATGTGAGCCGCTCTGATTAAACCCACCATCCACTACAGCGGAGTTTATTTTCGCTTCATGCTTGAAAAATGACATGTTGGAAACACAATTCAAAAAGTACAAAGTGTGTTATTGAGGAGAACGACGCAAGAGTGATTTTTCTCCCGTTAGCTCGTGAATGATTTCCGTCTGGAGAGACGAGATTTCATCTCGCACGCCATAACTTTTAATTAAAGGTCATTTTAATGTCTTCTTCCCTCTGTTTACCTACACTTTCATCCTTGTAGCCATCACACAAATACCCTGCAGGGTTAAACACACTCCCTGTGACCATTTTGAGTTAGTGATTGTCTCAGACCTCTGCCTTGCACTGTCTTTAAACAGCCCAGCTGTTTCGCTGCCATTCCAATTACAGTAAAAGTCATCCGACGCCATTAAGCCACAAATATTGGCAGTTTATTGCCCAACACTCTCTTGGCATTTGAAGGTCAGGTCATACATTATACTGTGTCTTTTAGGGATGCGTCTGGGATAGGGAGATAAACCCACCACCATTAATTTAATTCTATGCATATTGATGCCTTATTGTTCTTCTTTAATGGACTAATACCTGAGTTACTGCAGTGATTCATCCCTGCCACAGAAATATCAATTTCAAACACCTTAAGATCTGACCCTGAGGTAATGCTCAGAGGTAAATCTACATCTAATGATCCGTGGCTCTACTTTGTTTCCAACTTTAGTGGAAAAAGCATCATTTTTTAGCAGAATGGTAGTAAAAGTGGGGCTGTTTTCTTCTATTAGAATCTGCAAAAGCGGAAAAATAGCACCCGCATATTAATTAAATCGAGCGCAACTTAATGAGATTGAAGAGTCACAGCTGAAATGGAAAAATTATGCCCTTGAACTGAAGTCAGCTCTCCCTCTTTTGCATTGTATACGTATATGTTTGTGTGCGAAGCGTTTTGATTTAATGTCTGCGTACGTTTAAAGTGCGTGGCGACGTGCGTGGGTGTGCTAGAGCGGGAAAGAGACCTTAACCGTGCCACACCCTTAGTCTCCAGTAATGCACACAAAAAACAACAACAACAACAAAAAAGCCTAATGGAACTCGTCGAGACACACTATATATCTCAATTATTCTGCGGCTTAAATTACGATGACATTAACGGCTTGCTCCAAAAGCAGAAAACACACACATCTGACCTCATCTTTCAATGTGGCCCTTTCCTAAACCCCCATTTGCCAGGCCGCGCAAGAGCGGTTAAACAACACAAAGGATGGAGACGGTGCCTTTTCTCCCTTCCTTTGGATGGGTGCCATCTTTGTGATTGCCTGGTTCATGCTAACTTAATCAGTTTAAGATTTACTTACAGTGCCGAGGCTCGCATTATGTGAGAGGAGTAATTTTAGAGCTTAGATTTATCAACCAAAACTCCAATTACTGCATCATTACAAACCCCCAGCCCCGCTCACCTAACACAGAGCATCTAATGAAGTGATGCATATGAGTTATCCTCATCTTACTAGAGGTGCACAGTAAAAGGGGAAATAAATAAAAAAAATGTGAGGCATGTCTTTGAAAAAACAACTGGGCTTGGACAAGTGATTCATTTCATATGAAAATGGGCTTTAAGATTTACAGCCATAGATCCCCCCCACGTCAATGCAATCACACTCTCACATATTATTTGCTTACGCGGGCATTTGGCAGTTATATTGTAGGTATCAAACTCTGCAGAGCTTTGGCTCTCTATGTATGTGCAATCACACACCTGAAATGCAAAGCAGAGATGCACGTTGGCTGGTTTGGTTTAAGATGAAACGGAGTGAGAGTCGCACACAAGACTGGTGAGAAAAACAGGGGCACCAGATGTTCTTTGATGTTTATAATAGCATATATTATTAATATTAATTAGACCACATAGTCAATGACGCATTTGGGACGTTTCCAAGTCAATTAAGCCAAATGGCATTCAGGAGACGGCGGAACAATATTTCAAGGCAGGTGTTCAGAACTCCCTGGGTAAATCTTTTTATCTGCATGCTAGGAAAACAAGCATTTTGAGCTTAATTTGAGCCTCATATCTGCAATAATAATTAAAAAGAGGATTAAAAGACAGACGTGAGAGGGAGATGGAAAAGCCAACAGGTAATCAGTTCAGAAAAAAAAGCAGTCAGACTGGCTGATCTCTGAAGAAGAGGTGATTCTTTTAAGCCAAGTTAGATAAAAGCCTGTATAGTATATATATTTTTTAGTTTAAAGAAGTGTTTTACTGTTTGCAATCATGAAGAATAGACTGATGCGACTGGAGATAACAAATGAAATGTGATATTCTGAGCAGCAGCCCACTTTATCTGTGTTTCTGGGTAAACCTCTGCTCGTATTACCATGTACAGTTTTACAGACGCTTATCACTTCAGGCACTCTTTGGCTGCGACACTTACAGTAAAAGCAGCTTCAAAAGCAGGGGGGGGGGAAATGACAAAACACATGTAGGGACAGCACCATCACACGGTATCTGCTCGCTGACCTTGAGGTTAAGAATATTGAATGGGACTAATTAATAACTGTCAGCAGATTTTATATTTTTTCGGCGTGTTTGTATTCAGATCTAACTGGTCTGATGTAGGTCAGAAGCCTGCAGCGTGTGCCCTTTATGAGTTTATCATTTTTAAAAAAAGACGTGTTATTCCTAATCTCAAATTATAATTAAAGCCAAAGAGCATTTTTTTAAATACGTCCTGATTAGATATTCAGACAAGCATTGTGTAGCCTCCTTTTGAAATCATCTTCTCATTTAAGATGCTGGTTATTTGTAGTTTCACATTGAACACCAGTGCTGTATCTGTGGATCAGGCTCAGGCGGTGCTCCGTGGCTCTGACAAGCCATGACTGTACTATATTTGCTATCCATATTGAGAACATCAATAACTTCATGACCACCATAGGCTGACTATGAATAATGCAGCCAGTAATTCTGGACTAATCAATGTTCCTCAAGCTGAACATCTGGCGGTGGTAATTCTTCCTCAGCATCTCCGCTCTCCTGAATTAGAAAACACTTTCTACCCTCTCTCATCCTCTACATCCAACCTAGTCAGACAGACTTGATCGCTTACACACACACACACCCGCATCCCCTTCTTTGAACAAAACTTACCCTTGTTATTAAACTCTCATCAAGTGGTGCGTGTTCTCCATATGTGCAGGATTTACCTATCTGTCCCGCAGCAGACCTGTGCGTTGAGCCAGGGCCAGCAGTGTGTGATTGTGTTAATTAATCTGTCATTGTGAGCGCAGGGAGCAGCTGCAGAGGTCTCTGGGATATATTGTCAGAGCTAAACAATGCGGTGCTAAGCCCCCAGAGTGAGTCTACCATTACACAGGACTAAGAACAGAGAGGAAAAGGAGGAGAGGGGGAGAGAGAGAGAGTCTGCCAGATCCATCATTGACTAAAGCAATGACGCCTGACCTTTACAATGAATTAGTTTCCATGCTTAATATTGACTGAAATTAGAGTCTGATACTGAATGTGCCATCCCAGAACTGTGCACACTCAAATCCTCAGCTAGCCAACTATCATAAATGTTTCTGGAAGTGACACCGTATGGTCTTGGAGATATGGGAGAGGGGTGGGGGTTAGAAACAACAGAGCTTGTATATGTTCCTTAAAGAGCAACCAGAGAGGGATTTGGCCACAAACTGCCAGCATTTCCATGTAAATATGCAGATACCAGTATGTGTGTACAATATGAAAACAAAACATCTAATGGGATTAGACCTGATCCATTTATCTCTGCTACACGGACATCGTTTAAGCGGATGCTGGATCAAATCCCACCAGAGCGCGTCAGACGTCGATAGCTGTGCCACTCGGAGACTGTAAGAGTAAAAGCGCGCACTTTAGCTATGAAGACATCAAACAAAGTTCAGATGTATTTCTTCTCTTAACAGCACTGTTCCAGCAGTAATTTAGGCTCATGATAACGTGTTAGCAGGATGCCATGACAAGAAAGGCATCTACCCGTCGAGCCGAATCATCCAAATCACCAGGTGGAAAAGAACACTATCAATAAAAATACCAGGTGGTAGATCAAATCATAAAAATCACTGGGTGGTATATATCAAATCATTAAAAACACCAGATGGCATGCATTAACATCTTGTGCCCCCGTAGGCAAGGGGTGGGGATGTGACAGATATAAAATAGAGGGTACTAATTATCCCCACAATTCAACGTGACGCCATTATCTTTAAAAGAAAGACAAAGTCCTCGTGGATGATGATGTCTGTGGTGTTTTACTGACCCCGTGCTTCATGCCAACTCACTCCGAGCGCTTGCAACACCGAGCATAAAGAATACCGTATTTTCCGGACTATAGGTCGCGGCTTTTTATCATTTTTTCATGGCCTGCGACGTATAGTCAGGTGCGACCTATATATGGCTTTTTATAAAATAAGCTGATTTGTAATCATTTATTATTTATTATTAAACTGATACACACTCTTACAATAATGTCAGCTAACAATTTTTTTAGGTGTTTATCCTGCTAAAATTATTCATTTATTAAAGACAGTGTAAAGTGAAATTAAATGTGTGTTTTTAGTTTGTCACATGGCATAAATATGTGTTATTAATCACCCATTTAAATCTGACTGATTAAAAACATTGTTTACCTTATAAAATTAAGTCTCAAAAATCATGAAAAAACCTTATTTTCTCTTGGTCTGGAACGCTAGGGGCGTGTCAGTGCGTGGGCGTGGTTTCAGGCAGCTGCGCTGGTCCTGCTCGTGTCCCACAGTGGAGAGGCACTGAGGCAGACAGCAGAGCCAGTAAACCTGCTCTGTTTTTATCCGAGTTCTGTCTGTAACAGCAGCTACTTTTTCCAAGAGTTACGCTGTTTTTGTAAATAGTTTTCTTGTGTGTTTTTAATCTGGAATGAATTTAAAAAAAAAAAAAAAAACATTGTCCCAACAGGCATTACAGATACTCAGCATAAAACGACGCAGTATAAAAACATGTTATGATTTGTACGGGTGCCCTGACCATTGCGACATCCAGGGAAGATGCACGAACGAGGCATAATTGATTAGCTAGCTAACAATGAACAAAATATCTATGCTATTGCTATCTGATGCTGTCTGCGATTCGCGAGTGAACGGCTCCACCGAGGCGAATTTATACGGCCGGAGCTGCAGGGGGTGGGGGCTCTACTAATGAGGACCGCGTGACGAAACGCGGTCACGTTTAAAACACGCCTAAAAAATCCTGAACCAGAAATATGTTTATACACAGTTTGCTCTATAACTCCAAAATTAATTGAGCTACAATTTTGAGACTTTTTACTCATTTACAAGATTACAATTATCACATTTATAATGTTTATTTAAGAAAATGTTGAAATTCACTTTACACGGTCTTTAAAGAGAAAGTTCAGCTCAGACACATATTTGCTATAATTTTTTTTATCAAACAATTAATTGTTTTTAAGTGTTAATCTTCTTAAAAGCCTTGCTGTGGCTCCTGTGGAAGAGACATTGGCAGCAGAGCTAAACACAGTCCATATTTTGACGTAGGTGCGACCTATATATGGATTTTTCCAATTCTTTGGCAATAATTGGACAATGCGACCTATACTCGGGTGCGACCTATAGTCCGAAAAATACGGTACATTGAAATAAAAACATTACCTGCTGTAATTTGAAATTTGCCGAGACACAACGACTTGTTAACAGAGTAAAAGAAAAACACATAAACTGGGAATTGTAGACTGCGACGCAATCAATGGGATTACCCGGTACGTATTCCGAAAAGGGAAGCCGGAAAAGGGTAGCATGCCCTCTCCGGGTCGGGGGGGAGGTCCTGCCCCAAGTGGAGGAGTTTAAGTATCTCGGGATCTTGTTCACGAATGAGGGAAAACTGGAGCGTGAGATCGATAGGCGGATAGGTGCAGCGTCCGCAGTGAAGCGGGCGCTGTACCGGTCTGTCGTGGTGAAGAGAGAGCTGAGTCAAAAGGCAAAGCTCTCAATTTACCGATCGATCTACGTTCCCACCCTCATCTATGGTCATGAGCTTTGGGTTATGACCGAAAGAACAAGATCTCGGATACAAGCGGCTGAAATGAGTTTTCTCCGCAGGGTGGCTGGACTCTCCCTTAGAGATAGGGTGAGAAGCTCAGTCATCCGGGAGGGACTCGGAGTAGAGCCGCTGCTTCTCCACATCGAGAGGAGCCAGTTGAGGTGGCTCGGGCATCTGGTTAGGATGCCTCCTGGACGCCTCCCTGGTGAGGTGTTCCGGGCATGTCCCACCGGGAGGAGACCCAGAGGAAGACCCAGGACACGCTGGAGGGACTATGTTTCTCGGCTGGCCTGGGAACGCCTTGGGATTCCCCCGGAGGAGCTGCTCCAAGTGGCTGGGGAGAGGGAAGTCTGGGCCTCCCTACTTAGGCTGCTACCCCCGCGACCCGACCCCGGATAAGCAAGATGGATGGATGGATGGATGGATGGAT
>JBBPBX010011955.1:0-22952 GCA_038048925.1 Garcialebias charrua | reverse complement strand
ATAAACAAATATAAATGTCATTAAAGGGCTGCCATTCCTTGAAGGAATACATATTGCCTTCAGCAAAATAAGGTGAGAAACGACAGAGTTGTAGCAAAGACCTGATGATTCCTATCAGCTACCGTCACATTCTCAGTAGCTCTGAAACTGAGTCATGGTCAAATGCTCTAAAGATTGTTTCAAAGTTTTGAAGCTTTTCAACACGGTGCTCTTGACGCCATCTGGTGGCTCAAAGTGTAAAGAGCAGCTTGAATCCACCAGCTGACATTAAGAGCTTCATGCCAGATGGACATTTGATGGAGCTGATGGGTTAACAACAAGCAACGTTTCTGTCTAACTCCTCGCTGCCGTCGTGCTGCTTTGAACGTGCAGTAAAGTAATAAAGTTATGGCTATTTGATGAATGAATAATTAAAACGAATGAATGACTGTGTTCAATTTGTGCTGCAGGCTTCCTGCCTTTATGACCTCTTGTGATTTATGCTCACTGTGAAATCAGGTCATAATTTATATAAATATACACACAGTGGCGGTGGCCATCTTGAATTTTGAAGCGACAACACTTTCTATAATAACCTTTCTTTTGCCTCGATATAGCCACGCACCAAAATGGAAGTCATTGCCACACTTAACCCCAAGTTACCGTATTTTCACAACATTCATTCAACCTTTATTTAGTCAGGTAAATCTCATTGAGCCTCGAGGGCTCATTTACGAAAGCGACCTGCTACAAACTAAAGAATGATGAACAGCAATGATACAAATACTGTACATCGAACAATAAACAAAAGAAAAGTAGCAAAAACTAGCGAACATTATAAGGTAGATGTACAAAATCAAAAACAGGAACAAATCAGCATTGGTTTTTGCCAGGATTCCAACAGATTCTGAAAATCATTTAGAGAGGTCAGGGCCGAGAGCTTCAGATCTTTTTGTAAGATATTCCATGAAGCAGGAGCAGAGTAGGAGAAGGCCCTTTTTCCAAGTTCAGTCCTCACTGACGGAACACTGCAGGTAATCATTCTGCTGCACCGGACAGAAACTTTTATTTTTTCAAGTTTTATAAAATAAAATAAAAATAAAAATTCTGAATCGAAGGTTTGAAAACAAAAATCCCAGAATCGTGTTTTTAAAGAGTTTATTTTATTTGTCGTAAAAATCAGAATCTTTTTTTTTTTATTCTGATTTTAAAACAACAAATTTTACTAAAATATCTGACGTTAAAATAAACAGTTTAGAGTTTAAAACATAAAATGTTTGAATTTAATCAGATGAAAGTTTCTGATACAACAATAAAAACTAATTTAAAGTTTTAAATGATACATTTTGTGACGTTCCTCTTTTATTCTGTACAAATATTAATTATTATTAATTATTATTAATTATTGTTTACTTTAAATGAAAGGACAAATCCACTGTTGTGTTTAAAATGAGTTCATATGTAGATTTTTTTTTATTCCACCGTTGTGTTTTAAATATTTAGATTATTTATTACAGATTTTTGTTTTCTTTACTAAAATGGATCAAATGTTTTATTAAAAGCTTTTTAATAAAACTGTGACTTTATTTAGAAACATTTTATTTTGTGAAGTTTAAAGATTCTGTTTTAGTGCAAACATTACATTTTAAACGTAGTTCAAGACCAAAACAAACTGTTTGTTTGTTTGTTTGTATCTTTATATTAAAATGTTTCAGATTTTGCTTCGTTCTCCTGATTGTGAATGTTATATATATACAGTACTGTATATATTCAATTGTTTTATTTATTTTATTTAATTATTCATATTAAAATATAAAACAATTTAGGCCTAAAAGGAAAAACAAAAATATAAAATGAAAAGTAGCAGAGGAAGAAAAATAAATATATGTACTTAAAAAGAACTTATAGAGCAAACATGTATAAATTATAATTAGATTTAAAAACAAAGCAAGACGAACTTAATTGATAGAGCCTACAGTATTACGAAACTCATGATAAACCACACACTCCACACCAGTTGGTAGCGGTAATGTACCAAACTATTATTTCCCAACCACAATAAAAAAGCACCTTCAAGGTGATGAGGTTTCAAAAAATCTATATACTGTCTGTATATCTCTTCTACTTTCTACTTTTTCCGCAGACATATTAGTTTTCTGTCCTTCAGACGTGTCTTTACTGTATATTTTTTCCAATTACATATACAGTATGTTAATTGTTGTATCTCATTGTTATAAAATGAATAAATAAATAAAATAAATAAAAATATATTTAAAAAGAACTAGAGCAAACATGTATAAGTTATATTTAGATTTAAAAACAAAGCAAGACGAACTTGATTAATAGAGCCTATTAATATAAAAAGTTAATATATTAATATAAAAAGTTGGTTGAAAATTATTATTGTTTACATGGTTGATTATTATTGTTTAATCTGATTGTTGGAAGTAAGGGACAGATATAAGATTTATTCTTCTTTCTGCTACCTTTCATTTTTTATATTTCGTACATTATCATTTATGAGATTGTCTTGTATTGTTTCTTTTGTAAAAAAAAATTGAACAAATTTAATAAACATAATATTATGATACACATGATAAACCACACACTCTACACCAGTTGGTGGCGGTAATGCACTAAACTGTTATTTCCCAACCACAATAAAAAAGAACCTACAAGGTGATGAGGTTTCAAAAAATGTATATACTGTACTGTACTGTCTGTATATCTCTTCTACTTTCTACTTTTTCCGCAGACATAACAGTTTTCTGTCCTTCAGACGTGCTGCACTCACTGCAGTTCTTCTCTTAAACAGATGGCGTCGCTGCTGAGCAAATAATACCGCTGCACAGCTAAAACAACACCAGAAGAAGTAGTGTCCGGAAGTACATCTTTTACGCTAACGAAGATTGGAAATGTGAGGCTCAGGCTGTACTTTTAGACTACGATTTAATTTTACGTAACGTTTCATTTTCTTGATTTCAGTTCGTCTGTACCCGTTCCAAAACTATTATTTAAAGGAAACTTTGTCTAACAGATGAGGAGACATCAGGCTGAACAACGAGAGGAAGTGGCTGCTGAAGAAATGTCCGAGTTTCTGGAAACAACAGATGCAGATTATAAAGAGGAACGATGTCGTTTAAAGGACAAACTGCAACACAACAAAAGCCAAGGTGCTGTTTTCAACCCAAATGTTCTGCGTCACAGATCAGGTTTGTATCTAAACAGCTTTTCAGCAGTGTTACCAGATTTTAGTTGGATTTGCGATTTGTCGAGGGTGTACTCCGCCCCTCGCACAGTGATTTCTGGACATGGGCACCGGCGACACCCGTGACCCAAAAATGGAAGAAGCGGGTAAAAGATAATAATAATAATCATTTTATTTAAAAGCGCCTTTCAGGACACCCAAGGACACTTAACAAACCAATACAGTTCAAACATTATCAGTGACAAATTGAAATATAAAATACATAAAGATTATAAAATGCAAAATAATAAAAATACATTTAGTAAAGTTAATGATAAGCTAGTCTAAAGAGATGTGTTTTCAGGGCTGTCTTGAACAGAGAAAGGGAGGTGGTGTTTCGAAGGTCTGGCGGTAGAGCGTTCCAGAGGTGAGGGGCAGAGCAGGTGAAGGCCCTGCTCCCCATGGTGGAGAGGCGGGCAGAGGGTACATGGAGATGTAGCGAAGAGGAGGATCTGAGAGAGCGTGATGGGATGGAGATTTGCAGGAGGTCAGATAGATAAGGAGGGGCAAGGTTGTGGATAGATTTGAACGTGAAGAGTAGAATTGCATGCTCAATAATCCAGGTAGAAAAATCTTAAAAGGCTAAGTCTGGTCCTCTGGACATTCAAAAAACAAAGCAAAAAAAAAACAGTAGAAACGTTTCGTCTTTCGTCCGAAAGACTTCCTCAGTCTGAGAAGCTGTATTCAGCTCAGTCTTATAAATAGCACCCTCCCACAGTGGATCAACCAGTTGGCTGATGACAGCAGAAACCAGCTGCTCACATGATCAAGGAGGACCATCAGCCTAACGATGGATCGTTAGCACCCTGATGGTTGTTTGCTATTCACAGAGGGCTGAGTGATACTAGCAATAACAGCATTGTAAGTGGGGGACAGTTGAACCCGGAGGCCTCCACCTCTGTTTAATGATGGACGGTTTCTTTTCACAAAGATGGCCTCCTTTACTCCTCTCTCAAACCATTGTTCCTCTCTATCAAGGATGTGAACATCTTCATCCCTGAAAGAGTGACCGCTGGCCTGGAGATGAGTGTAGACTGCAGAGTCCTGACCTGATGATGTTGATCTTCTGTGCTGGGCCATCCTTTTGGCCAACAGGCTCTTCTGGTTTATCAGATGTCGAGATGGTTGATTCTGGAAAGCTGGACATAATTTCAGCAATTTCCTAGAGAGAGAAATACAACAACATTACACACTATAAACATTGGGCAGCACGGTGTCACAACTGGTAGAGCTGCTGCCTCTCAGCGAGAAGGTTGCCGGTTCAAATCCCGGTCCGGGGCCTTTCTGGGTGGAGTTTGCATGTTCTCCCCGTGCATGCGTGGGTTTCCTCCGGGTACTCCGGTTTCCTCCCACAGACCAAAAAACATGCTTGTTAGGCTGATTGGTGACTCTAAATTGACCCTAGGTGTGAGTGTGAGAGTGGATGGTTGTTTGGTGTGAGTGAGACAGGTCCCTCTTGTAAATGAGTCCCCGTGACTCAACGAGGCTAGCCTGTACAAATAAAGGTTGAATGAAAATTAGCAAAAGTTACATTACTCTGGATTTGGTGATTACAGACACTGTACTCATCAATAACTTATCTGTATATGACCTGGGTGTCTCAGACCACAGGGTCATCTCCCTGGAAGTGCCTTCATCTTCGCCTGCTTCAAACCCAAAACGACCCATCCAGTTCCGTGACCTTAAAAACATTTCCCCTGATGTTCTGTCTGCTGATCTTCACACCCTGACCGCTGTCAATCATCCTTCTGCAGATGACTCTGTGGATTACTACAACCATTCTCTTCGGGAGCTCCTGGACCTACACGCCCCCTTGAAGTCAAGACTGGTGTCTGTCTCGCGTTCAGCTTGCCCATGGAACTCTAAACAGCTCTTCTCCACAATAACTTGTCTGCTTAATCCCATTAAACAAACTCTTGAGGACTCTGCTCAAAAATGCGACCTGTTTCTTTCGTCTTTTAAAACCAAAGTTGACACTATCAGATCTCAGCTCCACAACCTCCCTGTTCTCAGTGTGCCACCTACCTGTCTGCATTCTGGGACCCTAAACAGCTTTGACGAAGTTGTTCAGAGTGAGGTGGAGGCCATCATCAAGAAAATGAAGCCTTCATCCTGCGCCCTGGATCCTTTCCCCTCGTCTCTCATAAAAACCAATCACTCTGCAATAGGCCCACTAATCACTCAAATAATAAATCAGTCTCTACAATCTGGTCATGTTCCACTGCCTCTAAAAACTGCCATCATTAGGCCTTTTCTGAAAAAATCTAATTTGGATCCCAACATTTTTTCTAATTACCGCCCAATTTCACACCTCCCTTTTCTGTCTAAAGTGCTGGAAAAAGCTGTTGCTGCTCAGCTACAGGACCACCTACAACAACACTCCCTGTATGAGAAGTTCCAGTCTGCATTTCAGGGTTACCGATGATGTCCTCTTGGCTGCTGACACTGGCTCTCTCTCCATCCTTGTCCTCCTTGACCTCACTCAGGGCTTAAAGATCTCCGGCACCCAGCCGGATTTCCGGCTTTTGACCAAACTGTAAAAAAAAAAAAAAAACTGCTCGCGCGGCTTCACAGGAGTAGGAGTCCGTTCATGTGTGCGCGCGTGTGTTTTTGAAGCGTGCAGCTCTTGTTTGGCTGCACTGCGTGTGCAGCGAATCAAAGCCCCCCCTCCCCCGCACACACACAGCCAATGTTCCCTCGCTGCCCGGACATTCTCTGCGCACAATAAAATCTTTGCGCGCATCCAAATTAACTCGAGAGCCTGCCGGTCGCCTCAACTTAAAATGATCGATGGACAGCGATTACATCCAATCACATTGAAGCTCACGTTGTTTTGACCAATCAAAATCCGGAAGGCGGGTCTTACAAGCAAGCATGTTTGTCTGCAGCTTCAGTCAGATCATGCAGAAGTCACGGAGTTTGTCACACCGGACAGGTACGTGGGTCAATTAGTGTTAAAACTACAGATTTTAAATCTCGTTGTTAGGTCAAGTAAAATCAGATGTATGATAAATAATCCACACCACGTCTTTTATCTGAATAAAGTCAAATATCAACCGCGAGAAGCTGCACACTCGCACACACATGCACATACACACCGCTGAACACAAACTGTAAACAATCCCCGTCCTTTCTGAAGGAGGAAGTTATTTGTCAAGCACCAAATCTGTAGGAAAAATAAGAAAAAGATGCAGAAGCTGAACGGAGGTCAGTGCACGATAAAGTCACGTGATAAAGTCAGTGAGAGCGGGGTGATGAAGAGGAAGATCGTTAGAAGAGGAAGAGCAGAACCAGGCCAGGTGTGCAGAGGAGCAGGGCAGAACCAAGCATCAGTTCCTGAGCTCTGCAGATGTTGACCCAGGGACCAAGGAGGAAAATACACTTTTTAAAAACTTACAGTAAAATAAATATTTTGTCAATAAAAAAATAATACAGTAATGTGGAGATTTTAAACAAAAACCCTACAAGCATTAAAATAAAAATCATCTAAATTAGATACTGTATATTTATTAAAAGTGTAATACTGTCCTGAGTTTTTGCATAGTAGTTTTTGCATAGTATTAGTATGAAAGTATGAAAAGTTACACCAACACTAAAACACTAAACATTTAATAAACATAAGCATAAAATGAAATAATAAAAATTATTCATTCAGCTGGGAGTTGCAAAATCACTTATATTGAAAGCAAACTCATGGAAGTTGCTGCTGTAATCTGATTGTTTTAATAAGCCATGTAACTTTCTATGATCCCAGATTTATAACAGGTGTGTGGATAGTGCGCACATCCTGTTGCTCATAGTGGTCCTCTGTGTGCTCAGAGAGCTTGTGTGTATGCTCAGACACATGAAAAATTAGAGGGAACATTGCACACAGCTGAACATAAACAATCCCCCTCCTTTCTGACGGAGGCTTTTTAAACTAATTATTGAATCAAGTTACTTACTGGTATGTAGGTAAACATAGATGTTTAACCCTTTAAAATACCGTATTCTCCGGCGTATAAGTCGCACCTTTTTGCCTACATTTGCCTACATTTCTAAGCCCTGCGACTTATAGGCCGGTGCGACTTATACGTCGATTTTTCCATTTAATTGGGCATATTTGGCTGGTGCGACTTATACTCCGGTGCGACTTATAGGCCGACGAATACGGTACACCAGAATACAGGAAATGGCATCTACTTTATTCCAAATTTTCTGGGGGAGGACCCCCAGACCCCCCCCATGCTTCTGATGCTATACTGGTAAGACATTTTCCATCAGAGTTTTAACAGTCTGTGCTCACAAACATTTTCACTGCACAGAAACATCTGTGTGTTAATGCTGGAGATGACTCCAGCTTGCTGGGAGTCCTAACACCAGCTCTGTGGAACTTCCCTTTAGATTGTGATACAGTATTGAGTATTCTAAATTTATTGCAGATGAATTCACTGAACTGTGTCTGTTCAATGTGGCGTTGAGTCTTTTTTTGAGTTGTTTTTGCTGCAGGGCAGTTCTCTGGGGCACATATTTTTACATTAAGTTCAGATACATTGAAACCTCATGTAAGTCATTGTTACTTGAAGCTGAATTGTTTAAAAACAGTTAATTGCACTTTTCAGAGAGCATTTTTAATAAACGTTGGCAAAATTAGGGCTTAGTGTATTACTAGCTGATGTCTCTCTTAGTTAATCCTAGATGTTATTATTGTTTTTCTCTTGCATTTGTTGTTGGATGTAACTGGGACCCTGTGTACATAATCTCGTTTTCAACACATGTACTACATGCGGTGCAAATGACAATAAATTCTCTCTGACTCTCTGACTCTGAAAATGTTACGATTTTATTTTATCAATAACACAAAAAAGTTTCAGGCTCAGGATTTTTTTTCACTTTAAGCCCTGCCTCACTGCAACCTTCGACACTGTGGACCATAGTATCCTCCTCCACCGTCTTCATGTAGAGGTCGGTCTCTGCGACACCGTCCTGGACTGGTTCAAATCTTTCCTCTCCAATAGGCTGGAATGTGTTAGTCTTGGCAACGCCACGTCCCAGACAGTCTGTGTCTCCTGTGGTGTCCCTCAGGGGTCAGTTCTGGGGCCCCTGCTGTTTTCCCTTTACATGCTGCCTTTAGGTCAAATTATTAATCAGTTCAACATTTCTTTTCACTGTTATGCCGACGATACACAGCTTTACATCAGGACTGGAGCATCCTCATCTTCCACCTTGTCATCTCCATCTTCACTCACTGCCCTCTCTGCCTGCCTGGAGGCAATTAGGGCATGGATGAATCAGAACTTTCTTCAATTAAACTGCTCCAAGACTGAGGCCATACTGATTGGCACCCCTCACCAGGTACAAACATCTACTATAACAACAATTTCCTTTTCTGGACAAGTCATCCCCCTCTCCACCTCTGTTACTAATCTTGGAATAAAAATGGACTCCAATCTTACATTTGAAAATCACATTAAGCATCTGTTTAAAACTTGCTTCTTCCATCTTCGAAACATCTCCAGACTTCGCCCATCCCTAACTTTTTCCGATGCTGAGAAGCTCGTCCATGCTTTTGTCTCCTCCAGGCTCGACTACTGCAACTCCCTGTTTATTGGAATCCCTGGCAAAAACCTTCAGAAACTTCAATATATTCAAAACAGTGCAGCAAGGATCTTGTTGAGAGTTCGTAAATTTGAACATATTACGCCCATTCTCCATAACCTTCATTGGCTTCCTGTCGCCTACAGAATTCAGTACAAAACTGCTCTCATTACACATCAATGCTACTCAAAGTAGACAAAATAAATACAGTTGCTCCTAAATTTTTTACTCATTCACAAAGATAAATGTTCAATTTTATATTGATTTCAGTAATTTTATCTTAGATTTACTTTAATATTTTTGACTTATTGTGCCAGGTGCTTGTGTCATTACCTACTGTTCTTCTGCTGCTGCCTCTCAGAGTAAGTGTGTCTTCAGCGTGGGTGACCAGTCTGTGTGTGACTTGTGTGCAGGCCTTCCTGAAAATATAAATACCGGTAATTCAATAGAACAAATTTAGTAACCAAAAGATGAACATGTTGATGGGGATTTTAAACCCCTGTTACCTTAATAAAAATCACACAAGATAAACAAGAGAACAGTGTTAAATCAGACAAACAACCTTGCAAGGGGGAAGGGCTTTTTAATGTCTTTTGAAACTTAGTTTGGTCTCAAATACATTGTCCAGCACAATTCCGAATTGTACTGGACATGACAAGCTATTTAAACAAGAAGCAGGTGGAGTTTGACAAGCTCTGACGTCTTACAGATAAAACAAACAAGTCATGGTTCTGATCAAACAAGAACATCTAATCCAAACATTGTCAAGGCTAGAAGACTGTCTTTTCTGTATCAAGGAAAAAGCAAACAACATGTTTGTACTATCAAATATAAGTGTTTAAAGGGAACAGAGAATATTTGATATAAGTGAGCTGGGTTATAATTATTGGGTCAGAGTAATTAGTTTTAGATGATAAATATTGAATATCTCCATCATCCCATCCTCTTTATCATATATAAACTGATCATTATCAATTATGTGAGTGGTATGGAAAACGACCCCGAGGCCTAATTCGAATTAGGGGCAAAAAAACACATACCGACCGTCCTGTTGCCTCTACAGTAACGCCCTGACCACGCAGGATCACCTTTTTAGGATGGTTTGAGAGATTATAAAGTTTTGGAGAACTCTGTTGATTGTCATATTTCATGACTTATTTCAATGTTTGAGAGAAATAAAGATTTGAGGAGAATTTTGCAATGAGTATGGTCTCACTTTATGGCTTATGTCAAAAGTTTTAAAAGGAATAATATATTTAGCATGGATTAGTCTATTTACCCACAAAAACCAAGTTTTTCCAAAGAAATAGGACTTTTGAGAAGAAACATATATAAAGAACTAATCTATTTGTGTTAAACAAATAAAAGAAATAAGCTATTTAATTTGTTTTAAAAATAAAAAGAACCAATCTAATTTGTCTTAACCAAAGAAAGAACCAATCTAATTTGTTGTGTTAAACAATTAAATGGAACTTATACACTTTCAAAGATGTGGGAAATAATTCTCAAACACACAACAAAATAGCCCTTTATGGGCACAAAAATAAAATAAACTTTCAGTTGGTTTGAAACTTCTTTGATATCAACTATTGCCCAGGAAAGTAAAAACAACCGGTTTGAACTTAAAAAATGAAATAGATCAAACATTCTTCTTCACAGCATCCATCTTTTTCTTCTAGTGGGGGGTAAGTTCAGTGTCTGCCCAGGGGAGGGAGTGTCCAGATTTCAGAACAAGTTCTTTCTGTCCCTTGGGGATTTGTTTGTGGCATAAATTGTTGGGCACAAGTCCATTTCATCTGGGGGGGAGAAGAGTTGTTGTGTGTGGAATAAGTCCAGTTTTTCTGCGGGAAAGCTTTTGCTTACGAGATCAGTCCAGTTCTGCTTGGGGAAAAGCTTATGTCTGTGGAATAAGTTCATTTCATTCTGGGGGGGGGAGAAGAGTCTTTTTTTTCTTCTGGGGGGGAGCTTTTGTTCAAGTCTTTTTCTTCTGTGAGTTTCTGTGCGGGTCTTTTTCTTCTTGGGGAGAGCTTTTTGTTCAAGTCTTTTTCTTCTTGGGTTTCTGTCAAAGTTCATTCTTTTCTTTGGGGAGAGCTTTTTGTTCAAGTCTTTTTCTTCTTGGGTTTTTGTCAAAGTTCATTTTTTTCTTTGGGGAGAGCTTTTTGTGTGCCTTGTGGGTGGAGGGCATCAGGCAGTTTGATGGCTTCAGTCTTGTCCAGCTGTCTGTTGTTTAGTCTATTCAGGCATGAATTGCGGGCACAGTAGCAGGTCGCAAACCTGAATTGTGTGTGGCATAGTGTAGTCAAGCCACATCCTGACAAAGTGGGGGAGCTTTGCTCTGACCAGATCCATCTCAAAATCTGGCTCAGCGATTGTTCCAAACTTCTTTTTCAGGGGAGCACCGGTCACTCAGATGTAACAGCTGCTGCTCTTTCTCTCGAGAAGATGACGCGTCCTTTCCACCACCTGTTGGGGTCCCGTTCACCCTCGTTTTTCAGCCGTCCCTAGCAGGACCTCGTTTCAAGGCGGGATTCACTGGCATCACTGGCAACTCCCCCTGAAGGAGTTCCGGAAAAGCAAATTGTGAAATAAAACTAAGGCCTTTGATCCCATGAGCCATTTGTGGTCTGGGGAAGGTCAAGCTGTGGGTAACTCCTTAGTGAGTCAAATCTGTTAACTTAAACTAAATTCTGTAATTGGCTATAATAATAATCGTTTCTTTAAACTTAAAATAAAATTCCATTCTTATTATCTAAAACATTTGTATTTAATGGCAAAAAACACAACAACAACAAATGATTTCATTCTTCAGTGAAAATGAGTAATCACTCACTTTGATTTGAGGTTAGTTTTTAATTAGTAAGTTATTCTTAATTAGCATGATCATCAAAGTGAGTAGCAGGAGACGGAGACGTTTTATACTCACCTAAAATACTTTACCTTTTTCATAGTCTGTAGAAAAAGTCTAAACATACATACAGACATAGACAGACATATACGTACAGACAGACATACATACATATAGACACACATACACATATACATATAGACAGACATACAGCTGTATAGACAGACATATGTGGTTCATGTTCTCAAAATAAGTCCAGTCTATAGTCAGGGTCAGTCGTGTTTTAAAAATATAGAACCACCACATTTCAAAATCAACCTTTCAAATCAACCTTTTGAATAGATCCAAAACTCCAGGGCGTCCCCCATCTTTTTTCTCTTTGGATCTGTTAAAAATAAATACCTGTTTATCAAATGACATATACAGTACCTGTTTATTAAACAACATATATAAAAGCAATGTGGTTTGTAGGTTTATCTGATTTATCCTACAGTACAACGTGTCAATTTTTCATTCTTCTTAAATTATTCTTTGAATGGCTTGGTTGTTGAATATAAAAAAATCTAAAAAGTTATTTTTGTATAACTGATGAACTAATCAATGAATGAATGAGCTGTTTCCCTTTATGAGCCATCATCAATATTATTAGTGATATATTCTTTATTATTATTAGTTATTTCTAGGAACACTTCCTAATATTCCCTTATTGCATTATTATATATCGCCACTGAGTGTCAGGCAGGCTCCCTCACTCACAGTCTTTAAGTCTTGATTAAAAACCCACTTTCATTCTTTCAACTTTAACATGATGTGAGTTGTTTTGATCCTCTCTGTAATATACACCGTTCACTATTTTAGCTAGTTTCTGTTGCTTTTTCTATATAATTTGTTTCTGTTTTTGTTTTTTTGTTTTTTTTTTTCCTTTTGTTTTCCTGTCTGCTTGGCTTGTTTCTATCGTACAGCACCTTGGTTGGCCCGCGTCAGCCTAAGTGCTCTATAAATAAAGTGGTATGGTATAAATAATCTAAGATCTCAAGCATAAAGCTATAAAAATTGTTTTAACAATAATTTCCTTGTGGCAAACCAGACCAACCAAAATGCACTCCCGTCAAGGACAATCTGCTATCCTTCCTTCAGCTCCACAAAACATTGAATGTCTGTGGAGACACAATTTTAATCTGCAAAAGAAAATATAAACATTAACTTGTTTCAGGGTTATGAGCTGGGACCATCACGAAGTTACTGGAAGCGGAAAAACAAGTCGTCAGACCCACACAATATAAACTACAAATTCTGTGGCCTTGCTCTAGCAGGCCATATCATGAGAATGTGTTACATTAAATAAAATTAAGCAGACTGCAGTTTTGAAACACTATACCAGGGCATTGACAGATCTTCACAGATCCATACGGGGGGCATGACCTTCAGCTGGACAGTTGGCGTGGGTGACTTCAGGACCTGTCCTCATTTTCTTGTTGGAGAATGTGCTCAGACCACTCTTGTCAGAGCATCCAGTGACCGCATATTCTGGTCAAGTGTGTTTGATGACCTTTTTCTGACAGGTTTTTGACAAAATCTTTGCCTTTGCTTTGCTGACAGTCTCTTATCTTATCTTTGTGGACAGTCTTTGTGGACAGTCTTTGTGGACAGTCTTTTGCTTGGATAAAAGTCCAGTGCCCTCGAATGTTTATTTTGAGCAGGGCAGCCTGGGAGTCCAGCCTTGGTGTTCTCGGAAGTCAGTGAGCCAGCTTCTGGACACGCCCTTAATATCAAATCTGATCCGATCCAATCAATAACCACAGTAGTCTGTGATTCAAAAATTCAGACGCTTGCATGTGTTCTTTGACATGACCCTATCTTAATATATGTATACTAACTATGTGTTCTGTAAAGTGTCGTGAGGTCCTTCAGACTTACGGTTTTCCGCTCCACAAACATCGTGAGGCCGCTTCTAAGAAAAAAAATGAGAAAATAGAAAAATGTAAAAATCCTTAACAAACCAGGTTCAAAGTAATCATGTTATTTCTATAAGCATTTACCTTGAATAGAGTCACCTCTGCAAGTCCGGTTTGCACAATGGAATTTAAAATGTTCATTACATAAAAGTGAATTTTCAACAGAGGCATCCTTTTAATCTGATCTGCATAACAGATCTAAAATCATTAATTTACGTATGAGTAAAATTGTCAATTTAACCTGAAACTAGAAATTTTACCACTTTTCAGTGGTTTACTTATCAAAAGTTAAAGCATGGGCTGGGTGATTTTGCCCTGTGGTTCCAAGTTTCAATGTTTACAAGTCCAATTCTCACTTATTATAAACTGAGATCCAAATTATGTCCTAAATAGAAAAGTATTGATTAAAATAAAAAATGTGTATTCAGTCAAGGCGTGTCTGTGAGTGGTACTTCCCGTTTTAATATTCCATATTATTATTACTGTATACACAGCCCCAATCTGTTTGAAATAAAAACAACTCTTACTGCTGTCAAAGATTATGCATTGCATGGTCAAATGATATGTTATTCTAATTCCCTTTCAAATTTACCAGACCTCTTTTTGCCATTAATGGTCATAATTTATGCAAATCAATATCAAAATTAGGTTTTAACAGTGAAATGTGTCTTTCACTCCTGGCGAGTTGGCTGGATTCTTGTGCGTATTTAACCTACTTGTTGAAAAGTTACTTCTAACAAAGCATTTTTATCATTAATCATTTCAGTCACATTATATAACTCTTTAAAGGAAACAGCTCTTAAATACTTAACTGTGTAACAGCTCTTTAAAATTGATAAAACATTTTCAATGTATGCAAAAATCGTTTTAAAATGATGAATTTAAACTGAGCGTTTCAATCTAGTCAAGTTTCCATTTGACAAGAATACTTTTTTATTCTTTATAAGTGTCAAAGTTTTATCAATTTAGTCAAACCTTTAAAAGACAGAATTTACTGGCAAGTCTAAAAATAAATTTCTGCTAAATTTTTCTAAGACTTGTTATCCTAAAATGCCTAAACTTAATTTTGATCTGATTATGGTTGTTAATTTAAATTAACAAGCTTATTATAAAAGTTTAAATAGTCAATAATTGTAATTCAATGCAGTATACCGGTAATACTTTCTCTACTTCCCATTTATTTTGCATTAAATCCAAATATATTCCGTGTTTTATCAACATCCTATGCGACTGCTATAAAAACATCCAGTTCCTCTCAACTTCACCTCGCAGTAACAGACTCTACTCAGAATCTGAAAACATGAACTGGACCTCTCTGGATGACCAAGATAAAACTGTTTTTGTTTCATGAATGTTACTTTTCTGTTCCCCTCAGATAATCACAGGTGTCTGTGAGCATAGTTGCCAAGTCCGCTCATCATAAGCTACTCTGGGCTTTTTATTTTCTGTAGTCGCTTATTGTGGTTACTTGGGCTTACTTTGAACGTAAAGTCGCTTATTTTGGATTGTTATTCGTTATTTTTTATTCTTCGTCTAGAGTGACAAGACCACGCTAAAATTAGCTCCAATAAGTGGGGAAATATGGGGAAATAATATAATTAAAAAATGGGAGAAAAGGGTGCACACTTAGTATGGTTAGCTGTCCAATTTTTAGTTTATTTTTACTAAGTTGTGCGCAGCTTTCATGAATCTCTTCAATGTTGTGATTGCCAATTTTTGTCATCATTCTTCGTTTAAAATTCAGATCTCAAATGAGATCCAGAGGTTTAATGGGATTAATCAGTATTAATATGTAAAATGTATCTTTATTTCTTAGAGTGGATATGTTTTTCAAAGTGTTTAGCATAATTTTTGCCGTTTGTATGCAACGCCATAACAAATGTATGTTTATACTGGTTAAAAACGGTCTTAGTTTTACACAATGGGGTGGGTTGCCAGTTGGGCTCGTTTTGGGCCTGTTTTGGGCTGGTCGCTTGCTTCTGTCGCGAGATCTGGCAACACTGTATCAAAGTTCTCATGACAACAAGGCCTCCTGAATTCTTGCCTCGTCATCATTCAGCTTTCTCGACAGAACTATTTCGATAAAAATTGGTAAGCGAATTCTCAGTTTCTTTTTGCAGAGAAAACACAATTTAGAAACGTTCGGTTTCACAGTATAACTATCTATTTACGGATTCAGACGGACGAGCGAAGCTTCGGCTGTCTCTCTGTTAGCATTAGCTTAGCTTTTCATTTCCGATAAAAAAACGTAATTTTTGGATGATTTAAAATCGGATCCTTCTTCGTCAGATTTTCATGATAAAAACGGATCTGTCCGCTTGGTTCAGCGAAACTATTTGGAGTCCTTCTCGCTAAAATTTTATTAAATCGGACCGCTCGTGTGAGCGCCAGGCCTATTGTTAAAACGTCCTATTTTAACGTTGTTGAGCCTTTAAAACCTAAAGTGTTTGGATTAGAATTTTGTATATCCGAGATAATTATGTAACCTTTTATAACTTTTCTTAATATCAGGAAAAATACAATGGGAAATGTTTGCAAACAATCCTCTCTCAGTCACGTTTTAAATGGAATGCTGAAGTAAGAAAGTAATAATTTGTATTTGTGTGTTCTCAGATCCACCGAGAATTCTTCAAGCAAGACAATCAAATTTCTTGGTTTGTAAAATTATTTAAATAAAAATCTACTTCTCAACATCAACTTTAGTTCTCGTGCCATATTTATGTTTATTTTTATTTTATTTATGTATGTTTCATTAGTACTGCCTCTCTGTTAGCACAGTACTTTTCTTGTAAGTAAATACAGTATAAATTTTCACACAGACGGGGAAGGAGGGGGTGGGAGGAGGGAGTTTGTCAGTTTCTGCTCCGAAACCANAGCCACGTGTTTTGTGGCAACTTGCGAGCGATGTTCCGGCTTTACGAGAGCCACGTGGAGTGTTCCGATTTGCGAGCGAGGTTCCGGTTTAACGAGAGCCGCGTGCGGCCGTTCCAATTTACGAATTTTCGCTTTACGAGCGCCTCGTTGTAACGGAACTCGCTCGTAAATCGGGGACTACCTGTAATATGGATGGGGCAGAAAAGTTTCAGACCATAAGGCCTCACAAATTAAATGGGCAAACAAATCCGTTGTGGAGGACCAACTGTAGCTTGTATTGTCCCAACTGTAGTTTATATTGGGCTGAGGAGGGCACCAGCCCCCCTGTGAAGATGAATTAATGACTTAAACACAACAGAAAGCTAAGCAGGACAAGACTGAGACACCAGACAACTAGGAGACAGAGAACTAGATTAAACACAAGAGAAGGCTAAATTAAACACAAACAGACAGAACACAGAAACACGACAGACAACAAAGGGACAGACTCTAACAGTTGAGGGACCCTCTGACCAAATCCAAGTCCATAGTTATGATTTGGAACATTTGCAGAAGAGAGGCTCTAAAGCAGTTTCACAGACAGGACAGAGCAAAGTGAAGCGGAGAGGGAGAGGAGAAGACGTCCGCCCTTGACAAGAGCAAGTGTTGAATTAATAATAATAATAATAATAATAATAATAATAAACTTTATCTGTGTAGCACTTTCCTACAATGCCTTGCATTGACCAAGGTGCTTAACAGGACAGAAAATATAAAAACCGGTACAATAAATCAGTGAAAATAGAATAAAAGCAACAGCAATAAAAGGAGGCAATGGAAATAAAAATGCTACATACTAAAATACCAAAGTAATAAAAGTTACACACTGAAAGCTTTTTTGAACAAGTGGGTCTTCAGTCTGGTTTTGAACAGAGTCAGATCAGAGGTGGCACGCAGCTCAAGGGGGAGACTGTTCCAGGCTTTTGGGCCGGCAACAGAAAAGGACCGGTCTCCCCATTGTTTGTACCTTGAGCGAGGCACCTCCAGCAGGTGTTGACTGGCAGATCGTAAAGCTCTGCCGGGCTGATGGACTTTCAAAAGTTCTGAGATGTACAGAGGTGCAAGTCCATTCAGAGCTTTGAAAACAAACAGCAGCAGCTTGAACTGTATCCTGAACTGAACCGGGAGCCAGTGTAAAGAGGACAGGACAGGAGTGATGTGTTCATATTTTCGTGTGTTGGTCAAAAAGCGCGCGGCAGAGTTCTGTACAAGCTGTAAACGGGAGATGGAAGATTGATTAATACCAACATACAAAGCATTACAATAATCAAGTCTGGAGGTCACAAAGGCATGGATGGCCTTCTCCAGATCACTACGGCTGAGGAGTGACTTTACTTTAGAGAGCAGACGGAGCTGAAAGAAGCTGGTCTTGACAACAGAACTGATCTGTTTATCAAGCTTTAAGTTGGAGTCAAGCTGCACTCCAAGATTTCTGACCACCGGGTTGAAGTGGGGGAGGGGAAAACCAAAACTGGGACTGGGAAGGATGTTGCTGGTGTCACCGGGTGCACCAAATAAAATGCATTCAGTTTTATCTGTGTTTAGGTGGAGGAAGTTTTGAGAGAGCCAGTGCTTAATGTCATTTAAGCAGTTGACAATAGTGTTTGAACTGAGTGAGGGGTTGGGAGTGACTGGCAGATAGATTTGTAAATCATCTGCATACATATGAAAAGACAGATTATGACGTGCAATGATTGATCCTAATGGCAGCATGTAAAGAGAAAAGAGGACTGGCCCCAGAATGGATCCCTGTGGTACGCCAGAGGTCAGAGGGGTTGATGAAGAGGAGGACAGATCGCCTATCATGACAGAAAAAGTTCTCCCAGACAGGTAAGATTTGAACCACTCAAGCACAGCTCCCTGGAGGCCAACCTGCTGAGACAAACGGTTGATTAGTACCTGATGGTCGACGGTGTCAAAAGCTGCTGAGAGGTCTAACATCACCAGCAGTGCAGGGTTTTTTGCATCCAGGGACAGAAGAATGTCATTCTGCACTTTGAGCAGTGCAGATTCAAGTCAAGTCAAGTCAAGTCAAATTTATTTATATAGCACAGTTAGAACAGATAAACTGTTATCAAGGTGCTTCACACACACACACAACATAAAAGAGGCTCAAAAATTTACAGAACAGTATCACACATCAATAGTAACAATTCTGATATTAACAGCAGTAAAGTATAATAAAAATGTATAAGAACAATATTAAAATGAAAACAGTAAAAATATATACACTACGTCAGCTCACACAGTATGAAACACCAGAGAGAACAGATGGGTTTTTAGCAGGGATTTGAACAAGTGAAGGGAGGAGGCCTGTCTAATGTTGAGGGGCAGGTTGTTCCAGAGTTTGGGGCCGGTGACTGAAAACGCCCGATCTCCTCGGAGCTTCAGATGTGTTTTTGGAACCACCAAGAGCATCTGATCAGATGATCTCAGGGCCCGCGGTGGAACATATGGTTCCAGCAGCTCAGAGAGGTAGAGGGGAGCGAGGCCATTCAGGCATTTGTAGGTCAACAACAGGATTTTAAAGTCGACTCTAGTTCGCACGGGGAGCCAGTGCAGTGAGGAGAGAACAGGTGTAATGTGCTCAAACTTACGTGTACCGGTTAAAAGCCGAGCTGCTGCATTTTGCACGAGCTGGAGGCGTGAGAAGGAGGCCTGACTGATCCCAGCGTACAGTGCATTACAATAATCCAGGCGGGTTGTGATGAATGCATGGATTAGTGTCTCGAGATCAGGTCTGGACAGCACCGGCTTGAGCTTAGCAACCTGCCGCAGTTGGAAGAAACTCTTCTGGAGAACGGAGCTGATCTGTTTATCGAACTTAAGGTCCGAGTCAAAAACCATCCCAAGATTTTTTACGGAGTGTTTGAGGTACGGCTGGAGGGAGTCCAAGTTTATTTCATCAGAGGCGGCAGCTGAGCTAGGGCTGAAGATGATGACTTCAGTCTTCTGGTCATTAAAACTTAGGAAGTTTGAAGCCATCCAAGTCTTAATGTCGTCCAGACATTTTAGGAGAGAGTGGAGGGAGCCTGTATTTGCTGGTTTCAGTGGCAGGTAGATCTGGCAATCATCTGCGTAACAATGGAATGATATTCCATGTTTTCTGAGGATGGTCCCCAGTGGGAGCATGTAGAGCGTGAAGAGAAGTGGACCGAGAATAGAGCCCTGTGGGACCCCGCAGGAGAGAGACACTGAAGGGGATACACTGTTCCCGACCTTAACACAAAAACTTCTGTCAGCGAGGTATGAGCGGAACCAGTCTAATGCAGCACCTGTGATCCCGACCCAGTGTTCGAGCCGTGATAAGAGAATACTGTGGTCGACGGTATCAAAAGCAGCGGTAAGGTCAAGGAGTACAAGTACCACAAACTGACCAGAATCATTTGATACAAGAATATCATTGAAAACCTTGACCAAAGCTGTTTCCGTGCTGTGAAGCTGTTTGAAACCGGACTGAAAAACTTCAAAGACTTTGTTTTCAGTTAAGAACTGATTTAACTGAATAGAAATGAGTTTTTCGAGGATTTTGGACATAAAGGGGAGTCTTGATATTGGTCTGTAATTTGCGCAGGCGGAAGGGTCAAGACCGGGTTTCTTTAATAACGGAGTGACCACTGCATGTTTGAAGGCATCTGGGACCACACTTGTAGCAATGCTACTATTCAAAATATTAAGAACAGAGGGCCCCAGCGATGGCAGAACCTGTTTGAACAATGATGGGGGGATGGGATCAGCGGGGGAGCCTGAAGGTTTCATGTGACCAACAGCTTTGTTTAACAATGGGAGTGAGATGGGTTTGAATTGCCTGAAGTTTGCTGTGCATTCAGTGCTGTGACGAGCTCGAAAACCTGACTGAAATTTTTCAAACAGGTTGTTGTGCTCTAGAAAAGATTGAAGTTGAATAAAAACAATCTTTTCTAGGACCTTTGATAAAAATGACAGATGGGAAACTGGCCTGAAATTAGAGAGAGCTGTAGGATCTAGGCCTGGTTTTTTGAGAAGAGGCCTGACCACAGCGTGTTTGAAAGCAGATGGCACATAACCTGAAGTTAGACAGCTGTTAATAAATGACAAAACACAAGGACCAATTACATCAAAGGACTGTTTGAAAATTTTAGAGGGAATGATGTCCAGAGAACAGTTTGTTGGTTTCATCTGCTGAACCACCTTGATGAGGTGAGGCAGTGAAACCAGGTCGAACTGGTCAAAAACAGCAGTGGTTATTGCAGATGCACATGACTGGACAGTGTTTGATGGACTGTTCTGCCTGATAGAGTCTATTTTGTTGACAAAATAGCTCTGAAAGTCGTCACAGGTAGACTGAGTGGCAGTTTTCAGAACATTGACAGAAGGATTGATGACAGACGGGTTTGTGGTAAATAGCGTCTTCGGCCGGTTGGAGCTGGTGGAGATTAAATTGGAGAGGTACTGTGACTTGGCCTGCTTCACAGCATTTTGATAATCACAGAGACAGTCTCTCAGTATTCCCTGGGACACATGAAGCCGGTCGCGCCTCCATTTTCGCTCTGCTTTCCTGCAGCGTTGTCGAAGAGCTCGCGTCGTTTCGTTGAGCCATGGTGATGGTCTGTTTTTTGAAGATGCCTGTTTGAGAGGAGCGATGGAGTCCAAGATCGTTGTGCAGGTGTGATGGAAGGAGGTGATGAAGTCCTCAGGATGTAGAGATGGGTCCAGGCTGACGGAAGAGCATAAGTCAGTGCTCTTAAAGGCATCAGTGAACTGACTTGGGGTGGATGGGGTGATGGAGCAGCATAGATGTGCTGGTAGAACAGCCTTCGGTGCAGGAAGGGTGGAAAATTCAAATAAGATGGGAATATGGTCTGAAATGCAGGTGTCCAGAATCTCTACTGCAGATATGTGAAGGCCGTGGGAGATAATTAAGTCCAGATAGATAGATAGATAGATAGATAGATAGATAGATAGATAGATAGATAGATAGATAGATAGATAGATAGATAGATAGATAGATAGATAGATAGATAGATAGATAGATAGATAGATAGATAGATAGATAGATAGATAGATAGATAGATAGATAGATAGATAGATAGATAGATAGATAGATAGATAGATAGATAGATAGATAGATAGATAGATAGATAGATAGATAGATAGATAGATAGATAGATAGATAGATAGATAGATAGATAGATAGATAGATAGATAGATAGATAGATAGATAGATAGATAGATAGATAGATAGATAGATAGATAGATAGATAGATAGATAGATAGATAGATAGATAGATAGATAGAGATAGAGATAGAGATGGATGGATGGATAGATGGATAGACAAATGGATTGACTGAGGGACAACAATGACGGAGGACAGATCTGAAGCCAGGCACCTTTAACCCTCAGAGGGTCATCATGGGACTGGGCCGGGCCTCCAGCACCGCTCCTCTCGTCAGTTTACCGGATGTGGCGAGTCCCAACTCCTCAGCCTCCTCATTGCTCTCGTCGGCGTCTTGCAGCATCGATGAGTCCTACAAGTACGTCTTCCTGCCCGTCTGCTACTCCCTCACGTTTCTCTTCAGCCTGATCCTGAACTCCGTGGTTCTGCTTCGGTCGTGCCGGTCCAGCAGTGGCGGGCGACACTGGAACACCTCTCTGATCTACATGGTGAACCTGGCCACCACCGACCTGATGTACGGCCTGTCGCTGCCCTTCCTGGTGGCGAGCTACGTCCTGAGGGATCGCTGGGTTTTTGGGGACTTCATGTGTCGTCTCGTACGGTTCCTCTTCTATTTCAACCTCTATTGTTCCATCTTCTTCCTGACCTGCATCTCTGTGCACAGGTAGGTTGATAGTTTGAAGACAAAACCTGATTTATTGATCTTCCATGAATTGTTGATTAGCATTAGGAACCATAAGTAAGGTTCTGTTCTATTGGGGCATCTGTCAAGTTGAGCATGTCCAAATTCCTCCCAACGTACACCATAAACAGTCTTGTTTATACACTCTGCTCTTGGCCTCCCCAAAAGCGTTTTACACCCCCAACCAGCGGTTCAAGGGGCCACTTTGTTTCCTCTTGTTGTGGATGTCAGCTGTAGCCTGCATACTGTACGGCTAGTTGCAAAGTAGAAGTGTAGGTTTGTTTCTACGGCATCCATTTGATGGAACAAAAGCCAAGAAGGTCTGATCATTGCAGAAACCACAAACTTAAAATGACGTAACCTTTCGTGGTTATGTTTAAGGTTTACAGACTTCCTGTGTCGCTCCTGCTGTGTGGCGTTTGTTTTTCTTTAGCGACATCTACAGTTTAAGAGAACTAAAGAACGTCCAAAGAAATTTGATATCCCAGTGGCACGAGTCGGACTCAGGTCTTTTTTTTTATCAAAGTCTTTCTCATCTTCTTTTGAACATACAAAACACACACACACACATACACAAAAAACCCCAACATAGTAGAAC